>VYZS01002038.1:8265-22879 GCA_013400695.1 Neodrepanis coruscans | reverse complement strand
CCTGAAAGGAGGTTGTAGCCGGGTGGGGCTCAGCCTCTTCTCTCAGGCAACCAGCGATAGGACAAGTCTTAAGCTGTTCTAGGGGAGATTTAGGTTGGACATAAGAAGAAAATCTTCATAGAAAAAGTAATTAGCCATTGGAATGGGCTGCCCAGGGAGGTGGTGGAGTCACTGTCCATGGAAGTATTTAAAAAAAGACTGAATGTGGCACTTCATGCCATGGTTTAGTTGATGAGATGGTGTTAGGTCATAGATTAGACTGGATGATCTCCAAGGTATTTTCCAACCTAGTTAATTCTGTGATTCTGTGTTTGTTAGCTTGAAATTTTGGTGCTTCTACCCACGCACATCTATAACGAAAGGCTGAGAAATATCACAATGTAATTGTCCTACCTTTTCAGTATGTTCAGTAGCTATTCTTGAATATTGTATGAAACTCGCTGGGGGTGAACTATCAGGCAGGTTACATGGAGCTGCAAGTGGAGCCTGGCAGAATGCAGAGTGGAGAAAGCGAACATGGAGAGAGCCCAGTGGACACAACAAGAAGTTGCTGTACAGCTTGGGATTTTCAATGTGAGTGTCAACATCTAATATCCAGATAATTTGGGATACAGGAGACTACAGGTTCTACTTAATTTACTGTGAAAACCCTTCACTCTGGAAATGTTTGGTGCATGCAGATTTGTTATTAAACCTGTGAAGACAGCTGAAGAGTGAACATTTATCATCTTTCAGGACTGCTTAATCTATAGGATTTAATTTTTACAGTTTTTGTAACTGTGACTCTCAGGCAGGGAAGAGGGCAGAGCTCTGAACAGTGAATGTGAACAGTGAGCTGCTCTGGGCTTGGGAGAAAGCCTTTGGAGAAACAGCTATTTTGTAGGCCGGGCCCAAACTTTTAGAAGTCTGGATAGTGGCTACAGACTTCTGTTCTGCTAAAAGCCCTGATGACACAGGCAGGAATTTCTCACAGCAGCAGAGCAGATTTCAGAGGCCTCAACGGTGGCCCTCCTCCTCATCTGTGCTGTGTTTGTGGGAGGACACACAGATGGGTCTGGAAAACTTATCCAGTTTACTAATAATCTTAAAAAAAAATGAGGGGAGGGGTTATTCCCAGTCCATATCAGTTTGCTTGTTTGATGCTGGCCCAGCAAAGGTAATTAATAAATATTCTGCTGTGGAATGGCCATGAGCAATTAGCAGCACAAGCTGCTCAAGCTGGCAGTGCTGCAATGAGAAACGTTTGTAGACCCACACCTTGAAAAGTTTTTTCAGTACTTCAGTGAAGGACTTAATATACAGGTCAACAAACAGGTAATGTAATAGTGCAGAAAAATAATTTTGGCTCCAGCTTCGAATTTCTAAAACATAAGTACGTTACGCTTGTCATTAAACCTAAAATACCCTTCTGCAGTATATCCCCATCTTAATACGGCATAATCAATTCAAGGATTCTTCCAGCTCCCCATGAGATCTCAACCAACAGATGGCAGCAACCCTATTCATAATGTCATCAACACTACAATTTTTGTTCCCAAGGCCTGTGGTTGCTAGGTTCCCTGGGATGCTCCAGACTTCACTGATGAACTTACGGTCAGGAGGGCACCAGGAATGTCACTGTAACAGAGCAAGTGGCTGTGAAACAGTTTCCACTGGCTGCACTCTCCACTGCTTTCTTGGGGACAGGAGTGCTTAAATAAGACCTCAGATGCCCCAAAAAGCACAGTGAACCCTGCCAGAGATATTGAAAGCTGCAGCCCCACAAGGTGTATGGCAGCTGACATTCAGGATCTCTGTTTTTTCATACATGAACTCTGCATAATGTAACTCATTTCTTTAGGCTGTGGCTCAACCCTGTTTGCAAAGCAGCACTTGGCAAAAAGCACATATGGGCCGTCCTTTTGGTCAAACACCACAGGCATTTTTCACTTCTACTGGCTCCTTGCCACTTGTCCCGTAAAAGCGTTCGGCAATTCACAGACAGCCACAGGCTTTTCCATCTGACAAACGACTTGAAACTCAATCTCCTCACATAAAAATATTTTCTCAGCCAGCACTTACCTTTTACATATGCTCTTTATTTTACATGTGTGGTTAAGTTGTCCATGCATATCAACATTATAAAATTCATTTTTGTATGATTAACCAACAGACTCCCTACCTATCCTGTAACCCCTAGGGCTAGACAGAGCTTATCAAAAAAATTCCTTGGTTTGCTATACTGTGTTGGAGAAGGGATTCAGTGGATTTGAGAAGCAGAAGGGAGTTGGGTGCTGCCAGCCTGACACTGCGTTGCTGAATTTACTTTCTTCTTCCCAATGCCACCATGATGGTCACCTTCCTCTCCTGGGCACTGGTCACTACACAGCCCATAGTGCTAGAGCAAACATGGAGATGAACAGGAAAAATGCCACTGGGAGATACTTAGGAGGAGAAAACAGGAGACATGGGAGAACGTGGCCATGAACTGACACCAAGTTAGGCTGATCAGTGCACTCCTCATTTGAAGCAAGATCTCAAGCAAATGAGCAATGATTTCAGCAAGCAGAAAAAGGGACAACCTGGGGAGAGACCACAGGTTTGCTGGACGTGTCCTAAGATCTGCATCCATCACCCACACAGCAAAGGCCTCCTGAATGTGAATGGTGCTGCAAGAAAAGTGGATACAAAATAAGGACAGTGGCTTGCCGATGGACACATAACTGGGCAGTGCTGAATCTAGCTCTTACTGGAGTACTGAAAGACTCATCTTCTCTGGATGTTGCATTTCTTTCCCAAATTTCAGCTGCCTCTCTGTTCTGGTGTGAGACAGCTCAAGAAAAGTTTCAAATAAACCCATGTGGTAGGAGAGTGTGGGTTCTCCATTCTCAAGTATGAATAATTCAGTTTTACTCAAATTTTCCAAACCCCTTCCTTTCTGGAGAACTTCAGCATTAAAGGTGAAAGATCTGGAAAACTGCATTATAAGACCGAAAGAAAAGCAGAATGGATGTAAGCAATTTCTTATTACAACACCTTTGCTTAAATAGTTGCTACTTCACCAAAATAGCAAAAAATAATTTTTTCAGGTAACTGAAGAAATTGCACATTCACAGGCTGTAATCCTCAAGGGATACTTGAACCACCCCAATTTCTGTATGGGCAATACAACAGGGCACAAACAGGGTATCTCTGGAGTATGATGACAATAACCTCCTCACTGAAGAGAAAACAAAGAGAGATTGCTGGAGAATTTCTAGAAAATAACAGGCATATGCCTAACCTAGCTTTCTGGTGAGAAAAGTACGCTGCACAGCCCGACTTTCTTGTGAGAAAAGTATGCAGCAAGGTATGCAAAGACAATTTGACCTAACTTTCTGATGAGAAAGTATGCATGTAAAGATAATTTGACCTTGGTGTAAGAAAGAGAATAGTTAAACAAGGGAAGAAAACAAGTCCAGAGCTGCAGGTGGAACAAACCAGCCACAGCTCGCTGCGTGATGAAGAATATGTGACCAATTAAAACATATAGACAGTGTATTCATAAGCTTAACTAACCAATAATAATAGAGTAAGAAGTGTGTGCCAACAGTAATAGAGTTAGAAGTGTGTGAACAACGAAAAATGGTATAAAATGAGTCTGATGCTCTTAGTAAATGGCTTCACTTGATCATATTGGTCATGGCGTGATGACCCCAAGAAAATCCTCCACAGGAGATGACTTGCTGGACTTCAGAATCACAAACAAGGAAGAAATGGCCAGGGATGTAAAGGCTGGGGTGGCCTTGGCTGTAATGACTGTGAAATGGTGGCATTCAGAATCTCGAGTAGAGTCATGAGCAGGTTAAAAAGCAGGACTACGGCCCTGGGTTTCAGAAGAGCAGACTTCAACCTTTTCAGATGGCTACTTAGAAGGATCCAATGGGTTATGGTCCTGGAAAGAAGAGGGGTCCAGAGGAGATGGCTGTTTTTCAAGGATTATGCCCTGCAAGCTCAAGAACAGTCCATACCCACATGCAGGCCATCAAGCAAAGGCATCAGGAATGGATGGATGGATGGATGGATGGATGGATGGATGGATGGATGGATGGATATATGGATGTACAAGAAGGTCCCGACAAAACTCAAACACAAAAAAAAAAGCATGCAAGAGGTGGAAGCAGAGCCAGGCACCCATGAGAATACAGAATCCTTGTTGTAGTGTACAGGGATGGACACTCCAATAGGAAAGTCAAAGCCCACCTGGAGCTGAATCTGGTAACAGATGTGAAGGACAGCAAGAAGGACTTCTGCAGATTTATCAGCAGCAAAACAGAAACTGTGAGGCTGCTGCTGAAGGGGGAACGGGATCTGATGACAAAGGAAATGGAAGATGCTGATGTACAAAATGTCACCCTTGTCTTGGTCATTTCAGTAAGGCCTATGTTCAGCAATCCCAGGCTTCTGAGACTCATCAGAATGTCTGGAGCAAACAAGAGTGAGTCTTATTGGAGGACAACTAGTTTAGGGAACATTTAAACCAACTAGACATAAGAAATCTATGGGACCTGATGAGAGTCACCCACAAGTGTAAAGGGAGCTGGCTGATTATAGCTGCAAGGCCACCCTCAAATATCCTTGAAAGGCTGTGGTGATCAGAGGAAGTACCTAAGAACAGGGAGAAAGCAAATATCACTCCCATCTTCAGGAAAAGCAAGAAAAAAGGTTTTAGGAACTACAGGCTGGTCAGCCTCCCCTTAATACTTGGGAATATAATGGAGCAAGTAATGGAAAATCATTTCCAAATATATGAAGAAGAATAAAATGACTGGAAGAAGTCAGCATGGATTTATGAGGGTTTTGAAAGTAAAATTATGTTTGTCCAGCCCAATGGCCTTATAAGATGAGATGACTATGGATGTGGAGAGAGCTGTGGCTTTTGTTTACCCTGATTTTAGTCAAGTCTACTTCCACAGACAAACTAATGAAGTTCAGGCTAGATATATGAGTGTTAAGGTAGACTGAAAACTAACTGAACTGCTGCGTTCAGAGGATTGTCATCAGTGACATAAAGTTCTGGTAGAGGCCAGGCCTTTGCAGAGTAACCCAGGGTTTATACTGGGTCAAATATGCTTAACACCTTCATTAATGAACTTGATGGTGGGACAGAGTCCACCCTCAGCAAGTTTGCAGAGGATACAAAATGAGGAAAAGGGTCTGATGCACCAGCTATTTGTGCTGCCATTCAAGGAGACTTCAACAACTGAAGAAATGGTATGGCAGCAAGTTTAAGTTCAGCAAAGAGAAAAGCCCAGTCTTGCCCCTTGGAAGGAATAACAGTGTGTACCAGAACACACTGGGGACCAGGCAGCTGGAGAGAGATTTGCAGAGAAGGACTTGAGGGTTCTGGGGAACACCAAGCTGACCATAACCCAGCAGTGTCATCTTTGGGGGAAAGATGGCTGGCCACCTCCTGGACTGCATTAGGAAGAGTGTCATTAGTAGGGCAACAGAGGTGATAATTCCCATCTGCTCAGCCCTGGTGAGACATGCCCAGGGTGCTGTGTCCAAATCTGGGATCCCCAGCACAAGAGATACGTGGATATACTGGACAGAGTCCCTTGAAAGACCAAGAAGAAAATTAAGGGGTTGGAGCACCTGATGTGTGAGGAAGTGCTGAAAGAGCTGGGACTGTTCAGCCCAGAGAAGGGAAAGCTCAGGGGGACCGTATAAATGTACACTTGTTGTTGAAAGATGATTGCTCTGAGAGGTTGTGTAGTGACCATCCCTGGAGGTATTCAAAACCCATCTGGACATAGTCCTTGGCAGCCAGCTTTAGGTGACTTTGCTTGAGCAGGGGTTTGGGCTAGATAATCTCCAGGTGCCATCCATTCCCAAACATTCTGTGATTGTTTTTTTCTTTAAATTGCCTCATTTTCAGTATAAGTCAAATGCTTATTTTTCCTGAAGTAAGAAATGACACAGAAAGATGAATCAGTAGAATCTTATGATTTCAGAAAATGTTTTCAGTGATTTCACTGTTCCTTATAGTAATTGTGTAACTGAGCCTTGCTGGTAACTTTTTTCCTTGGAAAATGAAAGCCTGCTTAATGGTAATCCACATAAAAATCAGCCCTGTCAATGCTTCGGACACCCAGACCAATAACCTTCTTCCTCCATCACCATTTGGGCTAAACAAAATACATTAAGCATCCTAATTAGGTGTATGCAGTCATCTTGGAAGGCACATAGAAAATGACCTAATCCACAGTTAGCTCACTGAGTCTGGGTTCTGCGGGAATTTTCTTACACTCTTGATTTTTCTGCATACATCAGTGTACCTCTGCAGAAAACCTCTGAGGCTGACAAGAATACAAAAGCACATACACGACTCCAATGTCCTTGTCCCTCTAGTCTTACTGCTGATTTGTTTTGTTCCTGTGGTGTCCCACAGTGGGAGCTCTCTAGAGCTCTGTTTGTGCATATCCCAGGCACAATGGGGCCCTCTTGACTCTGCTGCACATAAATACATCAAATTGCTGCTCTCCTCTCACTTATACAATCCTTAAGGGAGCATAAGTGGTACTTGCCTCAGAAGACAAAGGATAACAGAAGGCTTACTTTACTAGCCCTCCCTCAAGGGTCAGATGCAGCTCCAATCTCTACACTAAGAAGAAGACAATGCTCAATACCTATTGCAGGGCCTGTCTGTCTAAACCTGGAAGGAGGGAGGAAGAGACATGCATACCTGTGATGTTCACAAAGGAGGTGAGAGCAGGGGTCACAGTCACAGTACTCAAAGAGAAACAGGTATCCATGTACAGTCCTAGAAGATGTTTCATTTGGTTTTGTTCTTTTAAGCAAAAACAAGGCAGAAATAAATCACAATAAACATTCCAGCTTCTACAGGTTCACTGAAAAACAGCCCAGCTGTAATAACAACAAATCATACACAGTGCATAGCTCATTTTCCCTTCTGTAGGTTAACCAGAGAAGGTCACAGCAATCATGTTTAATAAAAGAAGACTTCCCTTATTTTCTGGCACTGGCTCTGGGCAACTGGCTATAAGAGCTGCTTTCAAAATCTCTCCATGGTTATTCTGTCCCTTTTCTGTTCAATATTCCTTGAGGCACTGGAAGCCAAGTAGGTTATTTCTCTTTTTTAAAAATAGATGAAAAATTATATTAATTGAGCTCAGATTTCAACCAACACACATTATAAGTCTCTACAGATTGTATATTAGCATGGGAACTTTGAATACCCAATAATTGAAATATATTTCAATCAAATAAAGTCTCAAGAGAGCAGCTTCAAATGCTGGTTTAATTCTACTGCTTTTTTAAAAAGTCTGTGTATGGTATGAAAATAAGTCACTGGGAGAGAGTCTCCCTACACCGACAAACTGTTTCACTGCTTTCTCCTGATGGTACCTTGTATTTTTTCTTTGACAGCTACCTGTTTGGTTTGATTATCAGTAGATCTTTTAGACTCTAATCCTGGCTATTAAATGGTCTTTGTGATGCAAACTGTCGTTGTTTTATGCCTTGCCCATCACCTATTGCACAGCCACTTCTTGGTACCTGTTGAGCTATGTTACCCGTGGCTACATCCATCCTTCTCAAAAGCAAACACACTGCCCACATGCCCAGCCTAGCTTTGGATTCTCCTGCATCTCTGCTTGCAGGATGACCCCACTAGCTCCTTCTCAGGATGGTAGCAGGCTCTGCAGGCACCTTTTCATTTGAAGACACCACCAGGGTCTTCTTCGCCAGGAGTTGTGCTCTGTCAGGGCTAAGCAATGCCACCAGGCCTGCAGAGCCCACTTAAAACCCACAGAGAATGATTCAGGCAGCACAGCTGTCGCTGCCGCCTACCCAAGGAACTGAGAGCCGTGGCAACGGAGAGAGAGGCTGCTCCGCGAGAGACCAACTACACATGAACCTCAGCTGTAAGTGACACTATCCCTGGGATGGCCAGGTCATTGCTGGGCTGAGATACTGGACACAGAGTTGGCATCTGGAAAACAGAGGGAACCAGACAGGCATTTCCCAAGCCATTATTATGCTGGTCACAGATGTCCCGCTGGGAAACACCCAGCTCAGGCTCCCCAGTAGCTGAGGTGCAGGCAGCTGGGGCCCTACACCTTCCTGACACCCCAGACCACCCACAAGCACAGGTCCTGAAACAGCCAGGGTCTCCTACCTGCCAGTGCCCTGTCTTTGCTAGTACTGCTCCAGCTTAAAGAAACCCACAGTCTGGGGGGATTTCTGCATCCTCTCTCTAGGGCCCTCTCCCTGTCTAGTAGTAGAAGAAACCCCAGTCAGTCTTTCAAGTCAGTGGGGTACAACTGAGCTGCAGGAGCTGAGTGCTTCCTTAGAGCCTCTGAGGGCATGGTGTGAGAAGAGGAAGACAATACCTGATCCATTTGTGCCTGCATTTCCTGATCGTAAGGCTGTCCAGATTCCATGGACACCCTTCTTGCTCAGAAGTTTTTAGTGGGAACTGTGATCCAGCAGCCTCAGTCTACAGAAGTCCTTCTTCCTCTACTGATGGTCTGCATCTCTCATCCATGCTGCCTACACCCCAGCAGTAAAGTTTCCACCCCAGCCTGCCCATGTGTGGACCTTGCTGCTGCTGACCACAAGCCAGTTCACATTCTGCCTGCACTCAGATCACTCACTCCTGCTTATACACCAATCTCCTGCTCCAGGTACTGCGGCTGTTGTGCTGTAGCTTGCAAATGAATCATCTGCTCCAGGAATTTTAGTAGAAATTAACCAGTAGAAGAGATTGAAGGATGCATCATATTCTTCTGGGCCTAAGAAACTCCAGAAAACCAAAATATTTCAGGAATTAATGAAATGCTTGTCCATTGTTCTTATCCCTAACATGAGGTTCAGCAGCCAAGATTGATCACTAAGATGTACCCTATTATTGGTAAGCATGGATTACCCAGAGGACAGTTATGGTTACTTGGAGAGTTTAATGTTGAGGAAAGCTTGCTGTTATGGAAACAAAGGTACCAAACTCAACTCTGTAGAAAGTGTGTGGGAAGCTGGGGGACTGTTGTGATCAGACAGATACAACAGCAGTGACAACCATGGTGTGGGGGTGCTAGCAGCCCAGGAGACACATGCAGACAACACTGGACTACAGGCTGCAGAGACCTGGCAGAGAGCCTGTGTGTCTGAAGGCTGTGGACAGGGAACAACACAGCTTCAGAACTTCGTAGGGTGATTTCTGGCTCACCTGAGACAGGTAATACAAACAAGCCAACTGTTGTCATTGCAATGCCTTCAATCTCATCTGCAAAAGAGGCAGCATGACAATGAGGCATTTTATGTACATATCCCTCTGAAGTCCCAGCACCCTCTGCAAGATGCTAAGCAAAGTGCTAGAGCCCAAACTGCTTAAGGTTTCTGAGAAAGAATTTAAATATCACATGGACAACACCACCAGATTTAAAAGGGAATAGGATATTACAGTTTATTAATTTTTGACACAGAATTTTGAAAGTAGGAGGGACCTTTCAGGATTTCTGGGCAGAGAAAATAACTATGAACACAAGTGCGTTTATGAAATAACAAATCCATTAATACCAATAGGATAGACTTCGATAAAATGAGGAGAGTTAATTAATGCTTTTAATCAGTAAAGGGCTTGCTTGTGGGAAAGGCTGAGAGTATCTTTAAAGGTATGAAAACTATGTACATTAACCATATTGAATTTATATTCTAACCAAAACAAAGATTTCCATGGTTGATTGGATGAAAATTTAAAAAAAAATATGAAAAGCAAAGGAAGAGTTTACTGAGAGTGAGAGGAAGACATGAACAATAAAGCATGTAATTTCTCTTTGGTTAAGAAGTACTGGGAAGAAGTAAGCATTGCCAAATATTAAACTGACTTAGAAACTGAACAACAAAACAAGAAAACTATGACAAAAGGCTCTTATAGCAAAGGGAGCTACTTGCAATCAGTACAGGATAAAGATCAGAGACTACCCAGGTATAGCTCCCAAAACTAACACCCATTATAGGCCTTTGCTGAGAAATTACCTGGAATGCAGTGTTCGATTCCAATAGATCAACTTCAGGGAACATCTGAAGTGAAACAAGTACAGAGTGTGAATACAAAAGAGAGAAGAGCTCTTCTAAATGGGAAACTGGCTGCAGATGAGTCCTGGCTGGATATCAGAGGGCAGCTTCCAGCTCATAGAGAAGAAGGATTCTGCAATAATTTTCCAGAAAAGGTAGTAAGAGCAAGTAGGTCAAGTCATTTTGAGCCTAGCTCATGTAAATCTTTTCTAAGTACTCCTGAAGGTGACATTGCTGTAGACAGCATATTTCTGGTGCCTGCAAGGGCAGAACATTGGCTGCAACATACCAAGTGTTATCATCAACACAATTAAAATTATTCAAACAGATTGTAAGGAGGTTCATCTCCAATAAAAGAAACATTATATTCCCTCAAATACATTCTCACTACATGCCAAATAAAACTATCATGTTGATTTTTTTTTCAAGTATTTCAACCGAGGGAGTAGAACACAAAAATCTTTTACTCATAGAAGACACATTAAAAGTGGTATCATTCACCATTTCCAGTATGACCCAATTACTGACTATCATGAAGATGACCTGTTGAATTCACAGAAAGCATTGTATTGATTTGACAAATTTAATAACAAATCTCTTAACTGCAGTGATTTTTTAGTTCATATTTTTTCAAGATCCATGTATGCTAAGTACAAAGGTTGCTAAGTTTTCAGCTCAAGTTTCCTGTATTGTCCTCAGCAGATTATTTGCAACACTGTGAATTTGAAGTAACTTCGTTTCTTCAAACAGTTATATTGTTCACTGATAATGGAAATACCTTGGACCTTTCATTTTCATTATTATCAGAATAGCCAAGGAAGAAGAGAGAAAAAACACAAGCAGAGTTCTATCTTAGCATCTAGACTGTGTCCTGGATATTCCGAGGGTAAAGCCATTACAAAAAAAGTCTGTCTCACTTGAATGGTGCCCTATGCTTTTCTGTTCTCTGTGAGTTTGCCTAACTCCATGGGCCATGGTCATGCCCAGGTTTCTCTAGGACCTGGGACAGTGTTATGACAGGTGTTGTCCTTGCAGCTCCACCCTGATAATACCACATGGTCTAGCATCATAAATCTGATGCTTTTTGAGAGCAAATACCAAAATACCAAACTTACCTTCCATTAGATTAGCCTGAGCACATGAGGATATTTGTTCTGACTTTATGCTTCATCCAGTCTTCTGATACGTCGTGGAAGGACAAGCAATGTACAATTACAACAGCTGACAGCAAATGCCATCAGGTGTGAAGTGCGTACTTTCACAAGGATGGGTGGACACTGCCTCTATACCTTGTGTTATATGTTGATTAATTCCTCGGCCATTTAACCCAGATTTATGTCTCTTAGAGCTGCACCGCTGCTCTAATTAATGCTGTCTGAGGCTGCATTTTCTTCCCCTCTCACCAACACAAAATGGCTTTTGATGGGAAAGATGTTCCACCCTTTCAGGAGTCTGATTAAAGAATGGAAGTTATGACCCATGAGGCACAGCAGGCTATTTTCTGCCCTGAACTGTGCAGTACTTTCCCTATGCTCCCCTCATTATCCTGTAACACTACTGGCAATGCCAGAGCAGAGCCCAAGATTGGCATCACAGCAATACTGGTGGAGGCAGTAATGAAGGAGAAGGCTCAGCTCTACCTCAGCCACAGACCAGAAAGTCAAGTGGGCAGCATAGCAAAAAGGCAGGCTTGGGAGCAAGTCTGTCACACATTTTCAGACTAATTTGGTTTGTCCTTGGTTGTCACTGCAGTGCTTTCCACGCTTATTTAAAAATACATTTCTGCAGGCTGCACAGTGACTAAAGTGGAGTGGCACAGTCTGATATACCATAGCAGGCAGGACAAGAGCAGCATACCCAGTTTTTCTTCTTTCCAAGAGGTGCTTCTGAAGCTGCAGTTTTGGTATTGACCATCAGGTCATGACTCCAGAGGTGTCAGTGCTTTAGAGCTGAGCACAGTTCAGCTTCCCAGTGCTCAGAGCCTCCAGATGCTACAGGGGCAGCCAGGGGCTTGCTGACAAACCACCTTGTCCTGCTTTTGGTTCCATCTCATGCACAATGTTTGTCTTCAGTTAAAAACTGTATTTACGTAAGTAATACTGAACTCAAGCTTTTCAAGGAGTTTTAGCTTCATTATATCCTTAAGGTACTTTAGCTCTTAGAAAGAGTAGTTCATTGCATAAAACTACAATATAGTAGTGAAGCCTTCACCTCATGTATCACAAGTTCCTTAAAATTCATCTAGGTTTAGAAATAAAACATTCAGTTATTTAACATTAGAAAGGAAATAGTGGAAGCACATTTTTTTTTTCTGCACAAGCAGCCTGTGGATGCTGATTGGTGCTCAAAAACCTCTTTCTGAACCATCTGACATGAATTCTTGGTGATATTGTTTTGTTTCTATCACATATGCTCCATCTGTAAAATTTGAAGAATTCTCGAAGAAAACAGGAGGATCTCCATGGTGACAAACTCTCGTGGTCTGAACAAAAAAAACCTGACAATATTTTCTCTTCATCATACTACTTTTATTTGTGATTTTTTTTCTCCCCCCAACATTAGTTTAAAATGATAAATGCATAAGAATATGGTTTGAAATATTCAGTATAAACAAAATCTTCCTGGATGTTCAAAGAATCTGTCCTTTCTCACGTATACCTGCAAAAAGCTATCAGCATGCTCCTATGCAGTGAGAACTCTCCAGGAGGGATAAGTTAACACAAACCACTGCAGTCTCACCCACACAAGAGTTACCAGAGCTGGAGAATGTTATTTCCTTAGCCTTCCCTTATGAAAAATTAACACAGAAACATCTCTCTCATAGATCCTATCAAGATGAGGATTGCAGCATTATGTGTATTTATATACCCTAGTGAGTGATGCCTGTGAGGCTGCTCTGAGCAAGCAGAGTAATGGGAATTCCCCTGAAGGAGGCTAGGGCCTTGCCCCCTGCTATGATGATAGCAGCAGTCAGAGGTCTCTCTTGCCCCTATGACTCACTGTGCAATTGTATGTACAGTCCACCAGAAGAAATGGAACATTTGTCCCAAAGGCTTCACATTCCTAGTACAAAATTTGAGCTGTTTTTCCCAAATCACTGGAAATCCAGAAATACAGAATATCTATCCAAATTAAGGGGGAAAACACTTGATCCCGGACTCTTGTATGTCACACCAGCTTGGAATGGGTTGGTCTCAAAAACACCATGGGATTCAACAGTGATTTTAGTACAGACTCCACTCACATGTAAGTAAAGTAATTCTAGCAGTTACCTTGTTGTTGGTACATTATATCTGTGTGAATAAAACTATTTTGGTTTTTAACTGTAAGATTATATGGTGTAAAATGACCAGCAGAGAAAATCCAATTGTGTTTTCCTCTTTCAGTACTTTCAAATCCCATGTAGGACAGAAGCCAGCTGAGCTTATATATTTTCTTATTGCTCCCAACACATTAAATAGCAAATCCAAGCGTCTTGTAAAATATTCTAGATCACACTTTTCTCAGTAAATTGCTATTCATGTGAAGTTTTTTTGGTTTCTGTAATTGTGATAGGATACTGGCACAATAATTTCCCTAAGAAAATGGCCTTGGCTTCCCCTAACATTACACAAGTTTTATAACAGACTATTTATATTTATCCAGTAGGGTAGCTTCTGATTTATACAGGTTTGTTACTGGCAGGAAAACAAGGGGAGAAAAAAAAAAAGACGAGTGAATTATATGTCATATGTCATGGTTTAACCACAGCTGGCAACTAAGCCCCAGCAGCCGCTCACTTACTACCCATAGTGGGATGCAGGGAAGGAATTGGAAGGGTAAAAGTGATAAAAACACATGGGTTGAGATAAAGATAGTTTATCATGTCAAACAAAAACCGTGGATGCAAGCAAAGCAAAACAAGGAGTTAATTCACTACTTCTCTTGGTCAGGCAGGTGTTCAGTTATTTCCAGGAAAGCCAGGCTCCATCACAGTGACTCAGGACAAACACCACCACTTTGAACATCTCCTCCTGTGGTGGTTTTACCACAAATTCAGTGATTTTGGAGCAGAGACTCTGAGAGAAGTCACAAACACACACCAAAAATGAAGAAAACACACAAAAATCACAGTTTATTTTGCGCAAACACCAAAACCCGACAAATAAAGTGCAAAACAGACAAACAAATTAAATTTTTCCAGGGCCCGCGGTTGAGGTGAGGACGCTCTGGAGATAGTGCTTGTCTCTCTCTCCCTCTGAGCCCGGCTGAAAGACTCCGGGGTAGTTAGAAGGGAGCACGTGGTCTCAAGATCGCCTTGGCCGTGAACCTCTGCCTGGTTTCGACTGAGGGAACAACTCAAGAAGATTACAAAAACCGCGCACCCCCCTACCTCCCTTTTAGCCCGAGGAGAGATTTAGTGCTGAAAGGGGGAAAAATGTGGCCTTTGGCCCCCTGGGGAATAGCTGCAAGGCAGCCCCTAGGTCACCTGCCTCCGCGGGAACGAAAGGAAAAGCCACAAAAGGAAGGGAAAGGAAGAGAGAGAAAAAAAGAAAAAACAAAAAAAAACAAAAAAAAA
>VYZS01002034.1:7050-24790 GCA_013400695.1 Neodrepanis coruscans | reverse complement strand
TTTTAAGCCAAACCATCACAACTCCACATTGTCATTGCAGACTCCTGTTTTTAGCCTAATGCTATCTTTTGAACAGTACTGTCACTGGATTTATGCCTTCTTATCTCAAAGTGCTGGTTTCATTGATTGATATGAAGAGCAGCAAGTAGGCTATCATAAAGATATGCAGAGAGAATTATGAAGCCTTGTAATTTGCAGCCAACCTGATAGGCAAAGCTAGAGAAAACCAAGTGTGGTTTGAATCCTGGGGTTTTTTTCTGTACATGGTACTGCACTATCACCACTCTGTGTGGAGGAGGACTTCAGGATATGTTTAAAGTGTCTTAACAGAGCTCTGTCTTTCTTCATAGTAGTTTTTCCAAAAGGAGCAGAACCAGAAATTGCTTGCCCTTTTCTAAGCAGCAAAGGTCAAAAGTGATTGACACTATAGTGTGCTCATAGCTTTGTCCCTAGCTTTCTGCTGTCCTGACAAATTATGATAGATGACATTTATGACGATGTGTGAGCTTCTATGAGAGTGCATGTCTGAGTTTTGCAGAGCATAAAAGAAGTAGAGATGTTAGAATGCTGTTTGGAGACCTTTCCCTGCCTTTATGTCTCTAAACATTATTCTGTGGGTTTGAAAAATGAAAACATTTTTGCAGGCATGGATGCTCTAAATATTTGTTTATTGAAGGATTTTGGAATTTCTGGTCTGCAGAACACTTGTTGGTTGCCTTAAGACAGCTGACTGATTATGTTGAGCAGGCTCCAGATGTGACTGAAAATGGAAGTAGTAAGGTTTGTATATCTGTTGTGATACAAACCTGTCATAAAAGCACTTGAGAACTTCTATTCTAATATTAAATAAGGGTAATGCTCCCTGCAATAAAATTACAACCACTCAAGCCTTCCCTCTCAATTATAAAAAGCAACTAAGCAAACTTGAACGAAACATTAATTTTATATGATTTTATTTGCTCTTTTGCATATCCATCCTACTCAGGATATTTTGTTTTCATGTGTGTGTGTTTTTCTTAGACTTAATCTTCTTGAGCAGTATAACATGGCATTGTGGTGATCTAATACGTGAAATATATTTTCAATAGATTTTTACCTGTCCTAATAGTGAGGATTATATTATATGAGTAAAACACCATGATATTGAATATTTACTTTTATTGTCATGATTTGGGGTATAGCCATGTCTGAATGATGTGGACTTTTTAAACAACTTTTCAGGCTCGAAAATTTGTGACAGTATAGCCCCAGAGTTTCTGTAGGCTAACTCTTCATTTCTGAACCCACCACTGCAGAAAGAACAAGGAATTGGGAACAGCAAAATTACTCGAGGAGACTTTCTCCAGAAAAGAGGTCAAAGACTGTTGTTACAAGTAACTAGAAGTAGCGTAACACTATTTGAGTTATGTGTATTGCACTAGTTTTGCAAAAAAAGGGTTCCAGGCAGGGATGGTTGCGCTGGGGGAAAATGGGTCCATGTCATTCTGGTCCTAATATTCCCTAATATTCCAAGTTCTTCTCAAACAGGGAAGGATTTCTCTGACAAGCTTCTTTTTAAATAATTGGTTAAAAAAATAGAGAATTGCACTGAGAAGGGTTGTAAATGAAAATGGATTTCAGTACTTCAGTGCAACCTCATGTACCACAGTTGTTTATAGATTTTAGCTTATTAAGGAAAAGCCAAAAGCAGATTCTTTCAGTCTTTGAATAAACTTCAAGATCAGCATCTCTCAGTGCAAATTCTTGGGAGAAAAATTGCAAGCTGTCAGCACTAGGTAAAAATTATGTTATTGTTCAGAAGAAACACCGAGTAGCTGAGACTTCCAGGAAAGAGAACGTTGAGAAATGAATCAGCAAACATGAAAGAAGAATATCTAAAATGTCAAAGACTAGACATCTGTTATGAGATATGGATTATTTTCTTGCCCTTGATTTTAACCAAGAATCCTTTCTCAGGCTACTTTATATTCTACTTATGGGAATGTAATGATTAGTAATATCTGGCTGTTCAAGTACTTTGATTTAGAAATGAGGAGACAAAACAAAACAAAACAAAAAAAAAGCCATGAAATAAATTATATAGTATCTTTGTCTTTTTTATGACCTTCATTAGTGTAAACATAATATCATAATATATGAAATTTTTTTTCACATTCTGTTCCCAATCTTCTTTCTTTATTTATTTTTTAATATATTATCTGATACACCCTTACATAAAATAGTAACAGAATTTTTATGGATTACTTGAACATATATTTTGTTTATTTTTTACTGTCTGTGAAATGCAAATTTTTAGATTGTATATCAATGGTCTTAATTTCAACAGTGTGTCAAAAACAGGTTTATTTGCCTCTGATTCTGGGCTATTTGTGAAATAATCATTGCAGGGAGGCACATCTGTAATTTATACTATTAAGAGCTATTGTCCTTAAATAATAGAATTTATAGCCACAATTAAGAGGAAGTGTGTTGCTTCAACAAATATTTTATGCACCTTCCAGTTATTGTTTTTTGCAATTGCTTGAAAATCAGAACTGCTGGCACTGTCTAATGACTCGAAAGACAGGGAAAGTGCAGACAAAACAGATGTGGCATTTACCTTAAGTAGGGAAGAGGAGGAAGAGAAAGAGGAAAAGTAGGAATGGGTGCATGATTGTAGACCAGTCAACTAATTCCAATTTCCAGATAAATTCTGGAATAAAAAAAATCTGAATACATTTAAGTATTTGAAAGATCAAAATGAGATGAATTATAATCAATAAATTCTGTTGAGCCAGTATTATGCCTTTGTAAGGATAATGTTATTTGAACAGAGAGGAAGCAGTAAATTAAATCTATCTTGGCATTATTAGGGCTTTTAATGCTGTTATTTATAACATGCTTGTACAATAAAAGAAATATGGCCAAGGCAATGTACAACAAGCTAGATACATGACTCAGAAATCAGACTTCAAACAAGCTTGTCACTGAAAATGTTATCAAATAATTAGATTACATCTTTTGCATGGGTCTGGCTTGTGTTCCATGCTAACCCGTCTATTGCCTAGGTGATGGAGATGGTGCTTTTAAGGTCTCAGATGCCATGGAAATGTAAGGGGTATAATACATGCTGGAGGACAGGATAAATACTGTAAACTACCTCACTGAGCAGTAGTTCTGAAGACAGGAGAAGAGACAAGCATTTCAATAGGAAGATGTGAAAGATCTGCAGCTAGTAGGAGTGAGACAATACAAAAGCAAAATACAGACTAGAGAGTGTGACTTTAAAGCATCTGCTTTTTCTATGCCATCTCTTTCCATGCTTTTCTCATTACAGTATGTATGGACAGTGCATTTGTTTTGGTAATTTTTGACCTTTGCCTGTTTAAACTGCCTTTTTGCCTTGGACAGCCTCATTCTGTCCTTCAAGTTTAAAAAAACTTCCTTTCTTCTTGATTTCAGATTATTGAGGGCCCACAACTGATCTCTTTTGAAGTTTCCTAGTTCTTTTTTTTTTTTCTTTTCAGATGGTCCAATTACTTCAATTTTTTTCTCTTCTAGTGGTTTGACCTGGGAAACCAGGTACCTACTAAAGCTGTTCTCTCACTCCCTCTGCAACTGGACAGAGGAGAGCAAATGTAACAAAGGGTTCATGAGTTGGGATAGGGACCATAAGAGATACCTTACCAATCAGCATAACAGGCAGAACAGACTCGAAGTGGGAATTTTAATTAAATTTATTACTAACAGAATCAGAGCTTAAGAATGAGAAGTAAAATAAATCTTAAAGAAATCTCAAAGAAGCCGCCGCTGTAGCCTTGCCTGTACCAAAACCTGGCCACAAAGACCCAATAAAGGTGTCTTTTCTGCCAGTGAAATACAATCACTTCATTGAAAATGATGTCAGATTCTGTCTTGGTGTGCACCACTATTGTCCCTCTTTTTTTCCCCAGAAATGCTAAACTATCATTCAATGAGTCTACTACTTGACCTACCTATGTATGCAAAGCTGATTCAGCACTACTGACCATTGGAAGTCTCCTTCTCTCATTGCTTTCTTCACCTTCTCTGACAAACTATCTTCTGTCTGAAATCATAAATAGAATTTGATTTTCTTCACCAACACTAGAAGACAGATTTTTGGACAAGTATATGGGCAACTCTTCTGACAGGATGCTGTGTCTCCTCACCTTTACTGGGTCACTTCCAGCATAACAAGTTCCATGACACCTGTGCCAAGGGTGTGCATGTTTCTTCTCCACCAGACTTACTCTGCCACTCATCCAGCCTGCATGAAATACCCAATCCATTCTCAGCTGTGCTAACTGGCCTGGGTAATCACACTTAATGTTTAACAACTTTAGGGACTTCTATTCAGATTTTTTTTCACTGGTACAGATGTTCTGTAGAAGGACTGTTTGTTTCTATTTCCTGGCCAGCATGTATTATTTGAAGGAGTAATCATGCCAGATCACTTTCTCACTTCTGGGCATAGAAAATTGGCAGATCATCAGGAAAGTCACTTTACATGAAGAGAGGAAATATTAGTGGTAAGACGCTGTTGAAATACAGATCTGGAAGAAGATGACTGGAGCATATTCAAGAAAAATAAAAGTTGACAAGAACTGATGCAGACACAACATTAAGGGAACATAGACCCTCTGGTGCAAAAGGAAGCTAGCTGGCTGATTTTTGTGTACCAAAGAGGGACAATGGGATTGTTACTCATAGATAAATCTAGAAGACTGAGCATAATCGGAAAGAGCTAGATAAACTAGTGGGTGATTGATGAGTGTAATTAGTTTGGATATAACTTCAGGCTAGACCTCGTAAGATGACTTCTAATCAATGGAAAAACACATATCGTTCTATTTTAGCTGTGACCTATGTTAGGACACAGATCAGAGAGGAAAAAAAATAAAAAAGTGTAGTAACAGTATGAAAATGCTGTTGCTAGGAGGTTTTAAGAGACACGATAAAATGGCCCAATAGTACCTTTCCATCCTAAGCTGTAGATAAGACTTACAACACACTGATGTCTCTTTCTCATATTTGCTTTCCTTTATTTTTTTTTAATACAAGCATTTTTATATCCCCTATATAATTAAAAGCAAGAACTGATTTAACAAAGCCATATAAATGTACCTGCTGTGATTCTTTGAAGCCGGGAGTTAAAAAGGGTAGTTTTCTGGTGAGAAAAAAAGAGTGCTTCTTTGATTGTAATGATTATTTGAAGGACTAAATAGTAACTCCTGTTTATGTTTAATTTATGCTTTGTCTCTAAGAACCTATCACTTCATCCTAAAATCAATGACTGCCTATTGACAAGCATTTAAGATATAATTGGATTACTTAAGTACAAATGAAATGGAGGGTTTTTTCGGCCTGCAATGATGTAAAGAAGTCTAAAGTTCTGATTTATCAATTTTGGAGTTTTTAGCAAGACTCATGCATAATTTTTGGCATTTTTGTAAGGATCTTTCAAATTTTTTGTTATGTGTGGAACAATTTGCATTATGTAATTTGTATTTATGTTTGAATGTGGAATAAGGAGGCACACTTGGATTCCATTTTGTGTCATTTTGCTGAGGGTTTTTTAGTTACTTTATCCTTTCATATTGTATTTTAAAAAATACTTTTGAAAAAAAAAAAAGTGATTCTGTGCATGTCATCTTTGCTGAAAGATTTGGCTCCCCGAGGGCCACCAACACTTGGCAGAATCACTGTTTGTTACTTAATTCTTCCAGTTCATGCTCCTGGGTAGGAGGATAAATTCCTGCTCAATGTGAATTTGCTGATTTTGAGTTGCCTCAAAATACTGAAAGAAGACATTGCAAAGACCAGTCACAAGAACCATAATGAAAGTATGTTCTTATTTATTAATCTTCATTTGTGCTTCCACAGTTCTGTGTTATTGCAAATTAGATTCTTGAAAAGGAACATTTTTTTTTCTGAAAATTAACATTGAAAATAAAACACATAACAAATATAAGAGGATGTATGTTACCACCATAACAGCCTCAATTAATGAGGAACTTGAATTTTCAAAAGATATTTGTTGTTTCTTTTGGATTCTGATAGTACAGAAGTTTCAAATCAAAATTATTACATTCTCTTAAGGGACACTGTTCTCAGTGTTGTTATTATTTACTTTGTTGCTGACATGAGTGTTCACACAGTAAGAAGAATTAGGCTGACCAAACAGTTGAACCTGAGATAATCAAGTAGCCTGCTGCAGATTGGATTGGGATTATATAGACATTTTCAAGTCTAGAGTACATGTGGGAGGGGTACGAGGTGTCCACTCTTTCTCCGGGAGCACCCATATTAGTAGTACTTATTTTGGTTGCACTTTTCTAGGAAGCAGCTGTTGTATTTTTTCTTTTTGCAGCCATGGAGGGAAATTCGATATTTCACTGTGCAGGAACCATTTCACTGCTTCAGTGGAAGCCGGGATGCTTCTGTGTAAAATCATACACCTCTCTTATTGACACTCTTGTGAATTATTTTTTTTTTTTGCTTATCAATTGCAATATCTATTATCAATATATAGACAAGAATGAAACACATCATATCAAAATTACTTGCTTTAATTTATTAATGAACAGTAATACTAGTCAGTGGCATTTTAAGTTCTATAGAAACTCCTGTTATGCCGGTAATGCCATCACTTTCCTTTTTGTACCTATAAGGTTGTAAAACTTTCTTTTTAAAAAATAGTTTTCATACAAAAACTTGACTTCTTCCATGTGGTTTGAACTTGAAGTGGTGAACATGGCACGTAGTCAAATTTTGGTTGCAACAGAATGTTGTTTATTTTGATATGCCATATCCATTAATACCTCATATAAACATCACATGTAAAAGGGAAACAGCAAGGTATTTTTTCACCAGTCAAAGAAAATGTGGGAATCTCTTGTAAGAATTTAAGATGATGCCTTTTTTACCCCTGGTTCTTGTTTCAGTTTGCGTTTTCTTCTGCTTAATGAAGGCAATAAAGGGCTTCAAATTATGAAGGACCATCAAATAAACAGGAGCATTTAATAAGATGATGTGGTGCCTTGAGAGCTAAATTGGAATACAAAGGAAGAAAAGGAAAATGTGCATTACTTCTGTATGTGATATTAGCCTTACCAGATTGCAGTGTCACTTTTTATTTCACTCCTATGAAAGAGACGATGTAAAAATAAAAAATTGAAACATCTCAGAAAACAATCACAAGAATAAAATATAAATATTATCTTCAATATTGGTTCTGTTTATAGGAGAGGTAGTCATCATTCGTATCATGCTGAGTGATGACGAAGAAGTCGAGCAAGAAGAGCATCTTCTGTCTTCAAGTGTGGTGCATGCAGGAGCCAGAGGTTGGTGGCAAGGTCGTGGAAGCTCTGATGAGGGAAAGGAGCCTTTTGAAGAAATGCAGTATTGTGCTGGTGAGTGGGGTGGTTTAGTGGAAGAAGTGTAAATAAAAGAACTAGTTTTTTAGAAATCAGAGCATGAGGTCCTTTTTATCTGTTTAATGAAAGAGTTTATCTTATCGGTGTATAAACGTGTTATCAGTATGTTCTGTGCTTGGGAAAAACGTTGCTTGCAGCTCATCCTCCACGAGAGGGAGCCAGAACTGTCTTTAATAAGCAATAAACCCTACCAAATAATACAGTTTAAGCCCGACCTGAGGCACTGACATTGTGTTCCGGCAAAGCCTTTTGCACAAACGCCAGTACATATCAAGTGCTTCTGCATGGGCTGTGCCCACCCTTGTGTTAAGGAAGCCGAGGTTCCCAGTGCCACATGGCAAGGAGGCAGATGCTCTGATCCACCCCGACTGCCATCCCTACCACCTCCTTTCATTCTTCCTCTATATTCGATGCATACTGTGCCAAGAAATTATTGGCAGTGCAAAGAAATTCTGCTGTGGCCATGTAAAGACACAAGTGTCTCATTGCTATTAGCCCTGTCAGGATAATCAGCAAGGAATATAGTCCCTTATCTACAAGTTAGTTCTGCATAGATAGCTGAGGCAATAAGTGCAGGAGACAAACAGAAGGGTGAAACTGGAGTTAAAATGTGCAGCATCTGTCTGAGCAGTAGAAAGTAAGACTAGTTTTTGGATCGTTGAGCTGGATGTGCAAAGCTGTACTTCCTCCTGACTCAAATTAGCAAAGTCTTTAATTGGATTCCTTCTTTTAGGAATCCATGCGTTACAGGGGGGAAAAAAAATTAAAAGCAGGTAGGGGATGGTGATGGATTTCAGAACAACTTGTAGTTTTGAAATTGACTGAAAAATACTACTGCTAAAGAAAACTTTCTTTGGCAAGTGAGTGTCCCTTAAGGAGGTCAGCTGGAACTGCTTGTTGAGCACATGATGCTTAAACTGAATCCCATGCTGGAAATGTGGAGCTAATCAAGCGAGAGTTTACACTGAGAGGGGCCTGTGAAGACACTTTACCAGCGAGATTCCTAGTTCAACAAGTGTCCAAAATATAAGGCAGGTGTCTGGAAGCAGGCAAATCTGTAGGTACATATAGAAAATGAGACACTATGGAAAACTTTTAAATGAACAAAGTATAAAAAATACCATTGTTTTCAAGTGAACAATATTAAGCAAGAACTGTCTCATTTTTTGCAATGAAAAATACTGTTCATTGAATCATTGAATGTTGGAAACCAAAACCCATCATTCTTCAGGCATGAGTTGGAAGAATTTCAGGATTTGACACATGTATGTGCAAAAGAGGAAGTACAATGCTAATCCTTCAGTCAAGAGGCAAACCCCTGCAACTACAGAATCACAGAATCACAGAATGGGTCAGGTTGGAAGGGATCATAATGGGTCATCTGGTTTATCCTTCCTGCTCACGCACAGTCATCCTATAGTACATTGCACAGGATTGCATCCAGATGGTTCTTGAATATCTCTGACGTGGGAGACTCCACAACTTCTTTAGGCAATCAGTTCCAGTGCTTGATCACTCACACAGCAGAAAAGTAAGCTCAGACACAAAGTAATGTGTAGCTAAAACTTATAATCAGGTTACAATTAACAGCCAATGCAAACAACTGGAAGATTGTAGAGCAACAAAATGCGTTTGAAATACCTGGTGCCCAGGAACTGAAACTGCACTCAGATTTTCATTCAGCCATCTTGTTTTATTGAAAATATCCCTTAAGAGTCAACACAGTACATTTATATACTTTTTTATGTTAGCAATCATATGACAAAATGGTTGTATGGGAAGAAATATCTTAGAGGAAGCACCATAACAGGTGCTTTAATTGTTAGGGTAAAAATAACTTTCCGTCTGACAATGGAAGAAATACTTGCCAAATGCAAATATGAGTTTTTTTTTTAAGATTAGTGTTATGTAAATATTACAAAATATAATGCAAACATTTCAATGAGAAATATATTTCTCTCATTTTTTCTTCTTTCTTTTTTAATTCTTTTAAAAGGAAGTGCGAAAAAATGCCCTAGAAACTCAAGGGTTAGTGAATATATCGGTATACTTAAAGAATTTTTTTTTTTTTTTAGTGACCTTTATGAAGGAAGAGATCCATAGGGAAAGAAGGTTTCTTTCTGCCAGACAGGAAGCTATCCTATTCAACAGTTAAATGTAGTGAAGGACGATATTTAAGTCACTTGTTATTCCAGTGAGTAAAATGCAACCACAGGGCTGCTGTTTCTCTAAGGCTAAAAAAGTACTTACACGGAAAATCTCATTTACAGAAACAATAAAATACTCTATTGCACTTAGTTTAATCAAATAAGATGGCTATCTGTGAATATTTCAAAGTGATCTTTTATTTTAAAATATTCATTGTTTTTCTTTCAATATTTGTTTTTCTTACTGTGCACATAATCCCAAATTTCATGTTCTCATTATTATACTACATAAATCTCCACGCCTGCACTATATTTCAAGGCTCTCTATTAATCATTTACTTATGCAAAAAGATTTCCTGGTTCCATGCATATCTGGATATCAAAAACAGTTATAGATTATCAATATTTACTAAACCAAAGAGTGAACATTAGAAATCTCTGATGGATATAGTTTTAGTCACAATATGCACAGTACTACAGCAACTCACTAGGTAAACACAAATGATTGTACTGTATGATAGATGATTAAGCCATGAAATTGAGAACCCCTAACCCAACATATTCATTTTTCTTAGAGAAAAAGAAAATACATATAATATTAAAAAGACAGCCTGACTTTATGCAATGAGAGAAAACTCCCAGAGTAGTAGGTACCTGTTAGCAGCTTGTCTTTCTTCATCATTTTCCCTTACAATAGATTGCATGGCTACAGGTTTTCTCTTTCATTTGTTACAACTTGTCTTATAAAGCCAGCCAAAACCCCGTAGTTGCAAAACATAATTATTATAAGATTATTAATGAGACTGTGGCTTCATTTGTGCTATGCAGTGCCCTCATTCAATGGCATTTGAATGAAGCTCATGTAAAACAGAAGGAAGAAAAAGAATGTTGCTACATGAGAAGATGCAAGCTCCAAACAAAAAAGCTGAATCATTACAGAAATGAAATTGCAATGCCTAAATACCCAGCACAGGGAATAATGAACAGAATATAATGGAAGAAAGATAACTTAGCTGTCCCATGCTGACTCTGAAATCTAACTAAACAGTGCATTCTACTATGAAACTAAAGTAGAGAGTTAAAAATAAGTCCAGGTAAACAATTTAGCTGGTTTTGGTACAGATCATTCTGATGTCTGTAGAGCATCTCATGTGTCACATGTCCAGGAACTGAGAGCTCACTCTAGTTCACATGTTGTGATTTCTCCATGCTGTCCGGTTGGGGATGGGGTAGGTGAGACACACTGCCCCTTCCCCTGAAATGAGGTCCCACAGTGCCTGGATCTGACTGGCCCTAGGCTGTTCCTGGTCACCAGCAACTAGGGAGCTGCTATTGCAGGAGCCTGGGTGCTGGCAGTCTGAACCACAGCCAGAGAAAGCAAATTAGGCAGATATCAAAGAGGAGTCAGAGGCTGAGAATGTGGCAGCAGAGAATCTTGCAGAGTGCTGTGAAGTACTAATGTCCTGATGGCTGGATAGCAATCCCCAAGCAATGGCAATCAGTAAGCAGCTCCTTGAACAAGTCCTTTGGAGCCTTTGCCATGCACTTTGCTCTTCAGACTTAGCCAATATACAGGATAACTTTCAGTGGTTAGTCTGTAACAAAAGCGTAGTTCCCATTCTGTTTATTGCCAGTCGTGTAGCAGAACTAAAATCCAGTTTGCATAATGGGGAAGTTCTGTGGTTTTGTAAAACAATGGAATGCTTGAAGTTGTTAAGGTATATTGTAAGTCTTTCCTTCATGCGTATAGGCTCCTCAGGATAGGCTATGAATTGTGTTTTAATTAAGAGTTTCCATTGCAATGAAATATAATGGAACCAAAGCCTGTAGTCCCTACCACAATATATTTCATGCTGAGTATAAAATGTCTTAGGTTCCTTCCATGGTGCTGCATGTAGATAGTGTTGGACCAACATTGCTTCACTGGTTATCTATATGATGGATACAGTGCATCATAATTTGCGTGGCACACCAGCTATCATACCAGATCAAATGGTATTTAAAGTTTAGTTGAACAGAAAAAAAGAATGCCTGTGCCAATTCTGCACAGGCTTGATAAACATGTTGGTGGTTTTCAGTGGGCTCCAGAGCGTGATCTGGTTAGGTGAACATCTCAACATATTTCTTAAACTGAGGAGCCTGGAACTGAACACAGCACTTAAGGTGTGACCTAACCAGTGCTGAGTACAGGGGAAGAATAACTTCCCTAGTCCTGCTGGCCACACTCTTCCTGATACAGGCCAGGATGCCATTGGAGAATGTAGGCATTAATCCCGCTACCTCTCACATGCTAAGCAAGAGCTCTACTATTTGAGATAATTTTAAAAACTGAAGCTGAATATTCTTTGTTAGTCCTGAATTCGTTGACGTACATATGAATAAATGGTTTTAAATAAATTTCCCAAAAAACATTACCTAGAAATCTAAGTACACATTTATTGAATAAAGTTGATGATTAGTGAAAAGAATATAAAGCTAGAAAGTAATTTTTACCAATGCATATAACAAAAGGAGATAGTTGGTAAAGATTTATAAAATTGTTTCATCTGTTTGTTTGGAAATGTCTCTCTGCTTTGGATGCTTACTGCAAATTAGGAAAAATATTCTAATGAAGTGAAAATAAATAATGGGTCTACTGAATCCCTGATATGAAGTTCTCCTGGGAGTTCTTGATTGTGGGGCTGATGTTTGCAGACTGAAATTATTTTTTCAGAAGTTCAAAGATTAGGTGAATTCCTGATATTCATGCAAAATTCAACTCAGTTTTAACTACATTTAATGCCACATAAAGTACATACATACAGTTGTACATACTTTTTTTTTTAAATAATGTAGCACATACTTTGTTTCAAGTGGATATTTACTTAACTGTAGAAGCAGAATATGTAGTAGTCTGTAAGTATGACACCTACTGATTTATCTGGCAGCATGAGTTACTTTTATGCTACACTGTTTTATATCTGTTGAATCAGAGAAAGAAAAAGCTCATGGGATATGGGTATTTTCCTGTTTATGTTCTTAATTATTAACATCATATTTTAATTAAATGTTAAACAAGAGGTTTTTTCCTACTCATTTTGAGAGCAATTGAACGATGAAAGTTGCAAGATAGTTTCATGTCATTTTAGAATATTCATGACTTTTGATGTGCTTTTTTTTAAAACAAAAGGAAATGATAAAAGTTAATTTATATGAAAAATATTGAAAGAGAAACAGAGAATAGTATACACATGGCATTTGCAGGATTAATTTTTTCAGCATGCTCTGTGCTTGCCTGAGAAACAATTTGCCTAATTACTGAAAACTAACCTATTAAATCTGTGATTTTAACCTTATAACATTGCATAATGGAAAGTAATACATGATTTAAAAGTCTGTTTTCGCAGAGTTTGCACAATTCCTTTTTCACAATTATATTTTGTGTTTTGGTCACAAGAAGTGACTTAGGAACAAGGGCTTCCTTTCCTTTTCAGAGGTGCATGTCCACAACTGTATGTTGTTGATTTTGGCATAAGTTATAGCACTTCTAAAACTTGCTAGAAAGCTACTGACTTGGAAAAAAAAAGAAAGAAAAGTGAAAGTATGTAATTACATTCCTGGACTAAAATTGTGCTTCAATGTCTTCTCCTTTCTAGAGTTTTTGTCCTGAAAGGCAACAGAAAAAAACAATTATTGGTAACACTAGATACTAACTGCTCCCTGTAGTTCAGAGAATATGTATGTGTATGAACACACACACAGTCTTTCACCCTTGGTCACAACTCCTGGCAGCAGCTAGAAAATGAAATGTAATCTGTTTCAGTTTCATGTTTGTCTTATCTGTCATGCACTGGAAAAGACTTTGGGTCACTGTCCCAAAGAAATGCCACATGGGTCACTGTCCCAAAGAAATGCCACAGTAGTTATTACTTATTATTAATGGAAGTAATTGCACAGCATAAGCCAGGCTGTTTACTCAGCACATAGTCAGCTTTACCTGAAATTATGCCTTATTCACATGGCATAATTTCACAAGTCCCCTGCTCACCTTTTGACGGTAGCAAACATTGTTAGCTGCTCACAGCAAAGCAGCAGTATGAACTGATGTGGAGGTGCAGGGAGACCCTTGAGAGAGGAGTCACCTGGAAGAGGCATCCCTGGAGAGATGAAGCTCTCCCATGTTAAGGCAGCACCACTGCCTCATGAACTGTACTACCCTCTACCTACCATGACTGTCCCCCTTGCTGCAGAGTGGCAGGGCTCACTGTTTCAGCATCCCTTGCAAAGCTGGAAAAGTCACGACTAGGATATAAACCCATGCATCAGGAAACATCACTTTGAGTCACAGAAAGGCTTGTTTTCATGTTTCACCATTACAATACCTTTGTGTTCTGTGATTTATTTTTTCTTTTTATCTTCTTTTTTTTTTTTTATTTGTCCAGCTGCTCCACTTTATGAAACTGTGAAGTCAAGATAATAACTATGAGATAAAATAAGTTTGTTTATTCTAGAATATATTAAGGGTGATGAAAGATTTGGGATTTTTTTTCCCAGATGTTCATTATAGAAATTGGCTCTTCCATTAGACAACCGTGTAGTTAAAGTGGTTTCAGTTTCCAGACCTAGAGAAAACAGGCTTCTTTTCCTTCTCTTCAAGGGCAGTGGGGCTCAATCACATCCTCCAAAACTGCAGATGGCAGAAGATGATAGTTGGCAATGGACCACTCATGTAAAAGGCATGTCCTAAAAATCCTTCAGCACTCAATAAAATTCATGTCTCATTTGAGGAGAACTTTTCAAATTTTAGTATCTTTTTCTCAAGTATTGGACATAAATGACCAGAATGGCATATATATTTTTTGTCAGTGTCACAAAATGTAGACATGTGGTCTATCTGCACTCCAAAGAGGTGGAAGATAAGAAATTAAGGCATTTTACTGTGACCATGGGAAATGCTTCTAGATCCTGAATGGGAAAGAAAGCATTTGTCTCAAAAATCATGTCCTCTGTACTTCCAAACTATTAAAATTCCCATCTTTGTCTAGGTTTTTGCTCTGTACACCCTAAAATTCATACATTTTCAGATAGGTCTACTTGTCAGGAGCAAGATTCATTTAGGATGCTTTGCTCCCCATACAGTTAACAATGAGTCCCTAGTCAGCAGAATGTTGGCAGCAGAGGTCAATTTCATAAAACTCAAGGTGTCTTGTCCACAGATTGCTCTCAGCCTTTTGTTTTGGTTCTACAAAAGAGGGTTCCACTGGCAGCACTATTTAGCTACAGAGCTACACTCTAAAGCAGTACATGATCACAGAATCAGTTAGGCTGGAAAAGACCTCTGAGGTCAACAAGTCCAACCTATGACCAAACTAGACCATGGCACTCAGCACCACTTCAGATGTCTTCTTAAACACCTCCAAGGACAGTGACTACATGACATCCCTGGGCAGCCCATTCCAGTGCCAAGTAACTCTTTCTGTGGAGAACTTCTTCCTAATGTCTAACCTAAACTTCCCCTGATACAGCTTGAGACTGTGCACTCTTGTCCTACTGCTGGTTCCCTGGGAGAAGAGACCAACCCCCACCTGGCTACAACCACCTTTCAGGTAATTGTAGAGAGTGATAAAGTCTCCCCTGAGCTTTCTCCTCTCCTGGCTGAACAACCCCAGCTCGCTCAGCCATTCCTCATAGGACCTGTGCTCCAGATACTGTCCCATAGATACAACAGTTGTTCTACTCAATTGAGCTTCCAGTTTTCAGGCTTCCAAGGTTCGGGATGAATACTTAACTGCTGCATACTGCAGAAGAAAATAAGAACATGAATTTATTCATACTAACTTCTATAGTGTTATTTGCATATTAAATTTACATTTAGTTCAGACCAGAAAGTCTATGCCTTAACATTCTCCCCCTAATTCTAGCTCTCAGGAAAGAAAGGGCAGCCTCAGCACTGTATCTACAGGGGTTATAGACCCCAGCTGGCAGCACAGCCATTTCAGGAATGGTAACCATATTTGGGAGTGTCGTGGTTTTACCACTAAAAATAGTGGTACTGACAAGAGATGTCCAAGAGAAGCCACACACACCCAAAAAGAAAAACACACAAGTAACACAGTTTATTTCACACACATAGAAAACCAACAATAAAGTGCAAAAAACAGACAAATTAAGCTTTCCCAAAGCCCGTGTTGGGATGGGAACGCTCTGGAATAGTGCTGGTCTCTCTCTTGGGGCTCCGGAAGAGACGCCAGGATAATTAGAGAAGGCCCATGACCGACCTGAGGACCTACAGCAGCACAAGCCTCCGCTCGGCTTTCTGAAGAAAAACACTCAGACAGTTAGAAACCGCGAGCCCCCCTCCCCCTCCCTTCCACAACCCCGGGAAGGGATTTCAGTGCTGATGGAAAGATGTGGCCTTTAAACCCAGGCTATGGCCACGGAAAATCGCTAATCCGCCCGCCCAGGAAAAAATACCACAAGAAAAACGCGACCCCCGAGGAAGCGGTCCCCCCCAGGAAATCACGAGAAAATGCAATTCCAAAAGAGCAGTCCACCTCCCAGAAAATCATGAGAAAAGGCGATCCCAAAAAGCAGTCCACCCCCCCAGGAAATACCACAAGAAAATACGACCCCAAAAGAGTCCACACCCCAGGGAAATACCACACCAGGCTGCCACTGCTGAATCGCGGATTCGTCCACACACGGAGGTTAGTCTCGGCGTGAAGACGAGGAGCGATGTTACCACAGCCACGTCCAGAGAAGAAAGAGGAAGATGGCGCCCACTCTCCCCTTTTTATAGGGGGCCCCGCTCTGCGCATGCGCAGAATGCCCCCAGGGGGCCAGCTTTCCTCTGATTGGATGATCGGCACCCGGGCCCCGCCCCCCACTTGCTCACGGGAGCGCCGGGTCGGACCGGAAGCGACGCCAGCCCCACAGGCCGGAAGTGCATATCCAGTAATGGCGGCGCCCTCAGCGCCATGCGGCCGCAGCCCCAGTGCCGCGCGGCCGTGACGCCATTTGGCCGCGACCCCGGTGCCATGCAGCCGCGGTGCCATGTGGCTGCGGCCCCGTGGGGCAGCCCCTGCGCCCACGGCCCAGACCGGAAGCGACACCAGCCCCACAGGCTGGAAGTGCATATCCGGTAATGGCGGCGCCTGCAGTGTCCCCTGACCTTGCAACAGCTGCTGTATTTCCTTGAGTGCCTGCTGGAAACAAGAAAACTTCCAGCACATGCCCTACTAAAACCTGTAGGTCTCTAAGGCGTGGGCGTCTTTATTGTGGTAGTTGACCATGTAATTGTGGCTCAGATCAGCCCATCTCCTCCTGAATTAGCAAGCTGCTGTGCCTTGGATGAGCAAGGAGTGTTTCTTTTTGATCTCAGAGCTATCTCCTGGTAGTGTTGCTGCCCCTGTGGTCTGGCTGGTCAGGTCAGGCATCTCTGCTTCTGAAGTCAGAGTCCAACCCGTGTCGAACTACAGAGGTTTGCTGCAGGAAGATGACTGGAAAACTGTAATTTCATTGAATCATACGAAAGTTTGTGTTGGAAGGGACCTTAAAGGTCCGTCTAGTTCCAGACCCCTGCCATGAGCACAGAACACATTTCCTAAGTGTAGGTGGCTTTGCTTTCATGTGATAATTTTTTTCTTGTATTTGCTGCAAAAGAGTTGCTGATTTGGAGAATGTATTAATTTCTATCAATCCTTTAAAGCCTACTTAAAAAAAAAACAAACAGGATGGGAAACATATCCTGGCATGTTTTCTGGTATATCTGGTTCCATGATTCAGCATTTCATAAATGAATATTTTTTTAAGTCTATTTTTCCTTTTGTAACCAATACTGGTGTTTTACTAACAAATTTTCAACTGCTTTCAAGAAAGGCTGATCAAAGATCATTAAAGGTCTGTGCACACAATGTGTGATAAATTTGTCAGCAATTTATTTATGAAGTCACAATGAATAGAGGAATCCTCTTAAGATATGCGATTGGAAATTCCATAGATATTTCAATTTCTTGAACACTCTGTTCTGTGACCAGAATTTTCATTAAAATGCATGCAGTTTTTGCTCCAGTAATTCAGTCTGAAAAATATTCTGTTGGTGAGTACGGGTGGAAATGGGACCGTCCCATCCTGGTGCAGCCAGTCCCCTGCAGGGACAGGGTCGGTCCCTGCCACAGC
>VYZS01002030.1:608-11542 GCA_013400695.1 Neodrepanis coruscans | reverse complement strand
CTAGGAGCTAAAAATAATCAACTTTTGTTTATTTCTGTAAATATTTTTTTTTCTGCCCTTGAGGAGATAATTATTTTTATTGTTGCATGAAGATGGTGGCCAATACAGGAGGAATAATTAGAGCAGATGGCTGAAAATACTTCCCTGTAAAAGACATCTAGTGTAATAAAATACCTCCCCTCCTCTTTTGTCTCCTCCAAATATACGTTTTTCTTTCCTTCAGGTGGATGGGAGTTGGGTGAGGGGGCGTAAATCTTTTCCTGATGTATTAAACTGAGGAGCTGTCAAGAGTTCACAGCCTGGAAAGTGAGCTCCCTGTATCCATCACTGAAATTAAAGTGTTTTCAAATGTGGTGTGGAGTCCTGGGTCTACGGCATGGGGAAATATAGGCTGTACTCCATCACTTGAAATGTTAACCTTGTCTCTCCGTGGTGACTGAGGACAGGAACACTTGCTCTCGGTACTTGCTGGTTAAATGGCAATCTGTCAGCACCAAGGCAAGGCTGCCCTCGTGGGTGTCAATCTCTGCTGTGTCGGCAGCGTTCCAAACCTTTGCTCGTTCATGGATGGTGCATTCCAGGAGGGAAGAACATCCCTACTGCTGGAGATTGCTGGAGCCATACTCTGCTTTGTGTCCTATCAGATGTGTCTGGGAAAAGGGTAAAACTGGCTGTTGGGGGTGGAGTTGGTGGGTTTCTCCTTGTGATTGAGTCACAGATAACTCTCAGCCGGAACATCAAACCCAGAATCATGGAATCACAGAATGGTTTGCATTGGAAGGGACCTCAAAGATCATATAGTTCTGACACCCTGCCATTGGCAGGGGCAGCTCCCTCTATCTCAGGTTCCTCCAAGCCCCCTCCAGACTGGCCTGGAACACTTCCAGGGATGAGGCAGCCACAGCTTTTCTGGTCAACCTGTGCCAGGGCCTCACCACCTTCATAGGGAAGAATTTCTTCCTAATATCTAGGGAAGAAGGGAAAATATTGAGCAGAATAGAAAGCAGAGTCTATGGTTTAGTACATTATTTGTTATTGGTTTTGTTTAAAAATTCCTTTGTTGTCTGATCAGAGGATGAGGGATCTTGTCTTGGTGTCAGTAATGATGTGTGGTTGTTGACAGTTGTTGCAGTCTTTTTTTGGGACTGTAGTCCAAACAACCCCCAGTTAACAAAATGAATTATGAAGTTATCACGATGTGTGATCAAATGACCTATTCTATGTCTAAACAGGAGTTTCTCAACCCTTTTAAGCCCAGACCCTGCAGTTTGGTATCATTCCCATTTGTGAATTTTTTGCCAGCCTGTGCAGGAATGCAAGTTTGTCACTGTTCTTTATTCGTTTGTTGCAGTCTCTGCTGCTGTTTCTGAACCCTGGCAGTCACAGGCACGGGCTGAGAAACTGATACTGAGAGATCGTGTCCCCAAAGGCTGACACAAAGGCGAGCCCAGGCTGGCTGAAAACAGCAGCAGCTCACAAAACACAAAATGGAGAGAAATATGCCTGAAAATGGAAAAGGATGCAGCAGGGAGGAAGGGCATAATGTGCTGAATTGCAAAGAGATTGTGCATCATTTATTGTATACTCTGAATTTGTTATTTTAGGTAATTCATTAATTGTTTTGGAGATCTAATGGAAAAGGAGTTGGTATCCCCCCAAATTAACCTGTGTTATATACAAGCTGTAGGTACATAAGGTGTGGGCTTGATATAAGCTGTGCACAGAATCGTAGAATGTTCTGATTTGGAAGAGACCTACAAGAATGATTAAGTCCATCTCATTCTGCACAGGACCACCCCAAAAATCCCACCATGTGCCTGAGAGCTTTGTCCAAATGCTTCTTGAACTCAATCAAACTTGGAGTCACGATAAATTCCCTGGGGATCCCATTCCAGTGTCAAGTCACCCTCTGGGTGAGGAACTTTTTCCTAGTAAATACAATTTGGTGTGTGCATGACACACCCCAAACAGATGTCAGAGCTGGAAAGTATTCCAGGACTCTGCTCATTGAATTTTCAGGTAAGATCCTCTCCCTGGTTCTTCTGCTCTTTGATGCCCCAGGGAGGAACTATTTCCTTAGGGATTCCCAGTGCTGGTGATTCTCCACCCACCTGTGGTTTCCTCCCATGTGTTGCAGGTTGGTTTCCTTCTGAATTAGTGGCGTCTTCTGTGCTGGATTCAAAATGGGAAATGTTATCAGAGAGAGTGTTCTGTGAATGCGGGATGTGAGGACACATCCTTCAAAAATTTGGGTGACCATTTTAAGTGTTCGCTTCATGTTATACTTGTTTACTTGTGGAATCCACCAGAAGAGTTTCTTGCCTCAATTTAGCCACTGATTTTAACAAGCCTTGCTGAACTACAGCATCTTTGTGGTCTCTTTCCTCCTGGTAAACTTCATTGAAATTGCCCATGTTTAAGTGTGAGCTCTGACAGTGACACAGATGGTGCAGAGGTGTTATGGTCTCATAAGTTCCCTTTTCTCCAAATCATCTTTCCAGCTCTGGAACACACTGAAGCCAGAATGTGAAGCTGCTACTTCACTGCAGCGGCTGCCGCCAGCCAGCTCCAGCTTCAACATTCAGAGCTTGCTTTGTGCCATCTCTTCTTTCTCCCATCCTGACTTTCAAGCTCCCTGCCATTTTTTCTGAAGCTGGAAAAAACACAGAAGGAAAATGCCCAGTGCCAGAGGCTGATGCTCAGCTTTCTCTGGCTCTGCGGGTTCCTCCTGGTTCATTCAACAAGCACGTGTGAGATGGGCACTCAGCCATGACCCTGGTGCTTGCAGCTGCTGCTGCTCCTCAGTCTTACTGAGAACTATTTAAATTAAACACCAGAGGTCAAATACTGGGTGCCAAGCAGGGGAAAAAAATTGAAAAAGAAATAGTTTTGTTTCTATGAAAAAACAGTGATGGAGATGTTCTTATCCCGCTCATCTGCAGACACAGGGAAAGGTGCTGGAGTCTCTGAATGATGAAGATGTTTAGGATACAGCCATACAGTCCTTTGAGGGTTAATTTGGCTCAATATTTTTTCTTTGGGGTCTCAGGTTGGTTGGTCCATCCCAGTGGGTGTAAGAGCGTGTTCAGACTGCAAAGTAGCAAAGTCCCCATGTCACCTTAGCCCACAGAGACAGGTATTTAGTGTCTGTAGGGTCAGTGTAGGATACAACCAGTCCTACACTGATGGCAGGTCAACTAGACAAGACAGGAGGGAACTAGAAGGAATTTCTAGAGTTGTGACTCTTGCACCCTTCCTGCTTGATGAGAGATGTACAATTAGTTTCTCTATTAGTTCATGTTATTTTACCATGGCCTGCTTGAAAGGAACTGGACATAACCACCACCACCATTCAGCAAAGGAACTGAAGAATTCCCTTACCCTTGGAGATGGCACTGTGCTTTTCTCCCAGAAAACAGGGAGGTTAATCACCAAGGCAAATTTTACTGGTGATTCAGGACAGCTGACCACTTCACTAACCTTGCACTAGACCACAATTTCTTCTTTTAAGGATCTTAAGGAGGTGATCTTTCATCTTAGGGAAGGGCATAGGGCTGCAAGAAGAGGGTCACCAAATGAAATTGTTTGATGTCTTTCCTCAATTTCTACAGAGCTGCTTTCCCTCTAACCCCCTTTTCCTGTGGCAATTTCAAGTCCGTTCCTTAAACAAACCATCTTTACCCTCTTGGGACAGATTCTTTAGATTTCTTCTCTCCATGATACTGCAAGGATGGTACAAGCGATTACAAACAGCTTTTGGTCTTGTGTTATTAGTTGATGTTCAATTGTTTACTTTTATTTAAAAGGAAATAATACAAATCATAAATAATTTGAAGGACATACAAGCAGGTCATGCACATGGCAGAGCACTAAGCCAGGTACCTTCTCACTGGAAACCTTTAGGTATGAACTGGGTAGAACAATAGAGATTTTTATGACTTTGATCAATTCATTTTCTCCTTCTGTGTAATCATTCTTTGGGTAATAAGCTTCCTTTTGAGCAACAAAATGTCTTTGTTTAGGTTGATGGTGTAGAGACTGTATCTTATGGTGGGCAAATGTATCATCTTGATAACAGGGCACTTGATTCAGCATATTTTCTGAGTTACATTCTTAAGATGAATAATAGTTCTTAGTTTCCTAAATGATTTGAACCATTTCTTGTTCTTTTCTCTTGTGAGATCCCAGCAGGGATCCTGATCCTGGGGGTGTTCAGCCTGGAGAAGAGAAGGTTCTGAGGAGAGAATAGAGCCCCTTCCAGAGCCTAAAAGGGTTCCAAGAGAACTGGAAAGGGACTTTGGATCAGGGCCCAGAGTAACAAGACAAAGGGGAAAGGCTTCCTACTGCCAGAGGGCAGGGTTAGATGGGATGTTGGAAAGAAATTCTTGACTTTGAGGGTGGAGAGGCTCTGGCACAGGTTGCCCAATGAAGCTGTGGTTGCTTCATCCCTGGAAGAGTCCAAGGCCAGGTTGGATGGGGCTTGGAGAAACCTGGGATAGTGAAGATGTCCCTGCCCATGGCAGAGGGTTGGAAAGAGGTGATATTTAAGGTCCCTTCCAAAAGCTAAAATGAAGAACTAGTGTTTTCTACTTAGAAAGAGGGAACACCTTAAAAAAATAAATAAAAGAATCACAATATGAAGAGGAGTTTATTCTTCTTAATTCTTGCAAAATTCTATCAGTTGCTCACAAGTTGCCAGAAGGGACATTCTGGTGTATTTCTTATGGCCTTGCTTTCCCATTGCAGTTATTTGGAGGATTCTAAATAATTTTGGATGGTTAATGCAATGTGAGAGTGAAACTAAGGCATTTAACCTTAACCCCAACCAAATGTTCTTGTGGATCCCACCATTTAAAGCTGCATCATGCAGTGTTTTGCTGGTGGCATTGATAGTGTTTTTGTCAGACAGGAATTTATGGAATTAGTAATACTGTGCTACAGTTGGCTTCATAAGCAGTGTATCTAAAAAATACACATCTTTCCATGGACTGTACCATCCTCTGTCCTCAGCTCTTAGATAAAACCCACTTTAATTAGCTGTTTTTTCAGCGGGTCTGTTCTATACCCTTGTATCCTGTATACAGGCTGCTTCAAAACACTGTCACTGAGTAATTCCAGCCCCTTTGGAAAGACAGTGAATAAAGGTATCTATCCTTTTAGCTGGAATTTCATGCTAAATCTCTTAAATATAGAAATATATGTTTGCAACTAATGACAGTAAAACTTTTCCTATTATACTTAGTCTTATTACACTTGTTAACTTAGTCTTATTACACTTGTTACTCTTATTTACACTGTAGCAGTTGTGCATAGATGTGGAGGCTCATCTGCATTTTTATAATGATGATGGGGTAACTCCCTCTGACACCAGAGTTTTAGCTCTCCAGATATTCCACTGAATGTATGTTAATCAGTCCCAGGCTTCAGTCTAAAATGAACTGAATTAATTCCCTTTGTAAAGAAATGATAGAATGGGTCATGGAGGGTATAAAAAAAATAGTATCCACCCCAGATGGACATTAACCAGTTGTATCATTTAGCATGGGAAGCATCACCTGTGGCGTAAATAATTAGAATCACAGAATCCTAGAATGATTTGGGTTGGAAGGGATCTTAAAGAACAACCTGTTCCAAACCCCCTGCTGCAGGCAGGGACACCTTCCACTGGACCAGGTTGCTCAGGGACAGTGCTATGGGAAAATGTTGTATAAAACATCAGGCACATAAAACTAAAATTGACAATAGCACAGTAAAAAAGAATAACTATCATAACACCACCAGTACCGATTCACCTAAGCCTCTGCAGCTCCAGAGCAATAGCTTTAACACACAGGATGTGCTCAGATGAAAATGGAATATTTTTGCTTTTATGTAGGGGTTATTCTTTCCATTGCTGTTTCAGATTAGCACAACTCGGTGAGGACCACAAATATTTCCATGTCTGGTTTTCCCCTCCACCTCAAATGAGCTGAGGATGTTCTTTCTAGTTCACATATGAGAGCAAATAGAGATGTTTATGTCCACACTTGTGCACACGTGTCATTGCAAAAATATTCACACATTCCTCAAGAATTTGGCCAAATAGGACCCTGAGCAACCTGGTCTGGTGGAAGGTGTCCCTGCCCATGGCTGGAGGGTTGGAATTGGATGATCTTTAAGGCTCTTTCCAACCCAAACCATTCTGTGATTCTATGAAACCTCCACTGCAAAGTGCATGCCACGATTCAAAACACATGAGCATCAGTTTGCCGTTGCTGGTCATGAGTGAGTGTCTGCTGTTTTTGAGTTATTAAGTGCTTATGTGGAACTGACGTAAAGCCATCCAAGCAGAGGCAATAGTAACACTGGATTAGCTGAGAAAGCTAAAAAAAGTGTTTGAAAGGAGGAATGTCTCTCTCAATGCCGGAGAGTGGCAGGAGAGCCTTTAAAAAAAAAGCCCTCTGAAGCAAAATACAGCCCATGTAGCAGAATGTTTTAATTCTAAACTCTTCAGGCTATTTTTATGACATCGCCAGGAAATAACAGTGCAGTTCTGCTTTTCGGGAGGCAGAGAGAGACACACACCAGGGAACTTGTGGTTGTTCCACAGCCAGACCTGCAGCAAATCCCTCATCCCCCAGAGCAAAACAAGACAAGGGGCAACCCCTGAATTGTGAGAGGCATTTCTGAAGGCCAAGAACCTCTCCAAGCCCAATGTCCCTCTATTTCTTTACCCTCCACAGGATTCCTTCTGGAAGCCAGCTTGCCCAGAGCAGGGCAGAGGAGATGCCAATGCCAATGCCATGCCAGACATCGTGGCGTTGACATTTCCTCCGCCGTTCTCCGGGCTAGTTGGCTTCTTGAAGGATGGGAAGGGGTGAGCTTTGAACTCCCCTGGATCTTTTTTCTTTCCAGCCTGCCCTCCAGTTTTGTGGCCACTGGGACGAGGACTCCAGCTGGCCTGCTGGCCACCAGCCGCGAGATGGCGATAACGTCACGATAGAAGGCGGACGGACGTTGCTGTTGGGGACCAGCACCAGCGTCCTCAACCTGCTGCATCTCAAAGGTCTGCAAAAGGGGGGTTCGGGGCACTTCTTCGTCGAGGGCTGGAAGTTCTTGGTCCCCGTGATCTCCCTTTCCATTCTCCACCTCCAATATCGGTGGAAATATATGATCAGGCAGGCTGAGTTTGTTCTTGATACACGCAGCGGGGCAGTGATGGGGAAGTATTCAATTATTCTGTGTGCAAAAGGCATCGTTTATGCTCTTTGAGGAATAATAACAACGTAAGTAGAGAGCCTTTCCCCCCACCTTTTTCTTTCCCCCAGCTACCGAAATTGCTGCTGTCCTGAGCAGTGTTCAGTGATAATGGCACCGCTGATAACAGACTCAGTTTGGCATCTTTAAGGCAAGTGTGTCATAAACACCTTTATAAAATTAATGCTGTTACAGAATTTCGGGTCACAACCACCAAATGAATAAATAATCCAAAATCCTACAGCGTGGCTGGTGGATACTAAATAACTGAGCACAGTTATGGGGGGGTGAACACTGGGTTTGGTGGGTTCATGTACCTGCACATAGACCCAGAATAAGTGTGAGACAGGTATATCTCTGTGGGTGGCAAAGTAAGAATTAAAACTACTTGGAATTTCATGCCAGAAATATTCCCCTCTGGAAATTAGGCCCTGGTAGGGAAAACTGTTGTACACATGCTTGGTATTAAGGGTATTCACCAGCTGTGCTGGTGAAATTCCTTGCTCAAAGTTAAGCCTCAGCTGAAATAGCTCAAAAAATGAAAAAAGTGGTTTTTATAAATTTAAAGACCTGGACTTTTGCTGGTATAGAAAATATAATATAAAAATGAATTTGTATTAAAAGGATGCTAAAGATACCAGTTTTTCATTGAAATGGTAGTGAAAAACATGCATTTGACAATTATATTTTTATCTAAATTTGAATGATCATTCTATAAAGTAAAAACTTTGTAAATTTTTCTCTATTGTGAAGACATTTCCATAGAAGATCAAAGTTGCTCAGTCTAGGTTCAGAGGTTTTCAAGAATTCCTACACCACAACAAAGTCGAAAATCAAGTGAGATTTTAAGGTTAAAAGGTGAAATATTTCGATACAATTTTGCTCCTTAGTGAAAATCCTAAATTTGTGTAATTCCAGATTCTTCTCAGCCTCACTGTGATCATGACACTCTTTAGAGGAGACAAATCAGAACCCCGTATTTCTGAGATGTTTGGCTACAAATCTGGATGAGGATTTTAGTGCTCAGTCTCTGACTTTGTGAGGATTTGGGGCACAATATTGCAGCAGGAACCCTTTGAACTTTGGACCTACTCAAAGGCACATTTCATCTATGAGTCAGCACTCATGAAGCTACCGGAGGTCTGATTGAATTTAATGAAGTCTGGAGCAGTATCTTTATGGCTTTGGCTCATCTGACATTCAAATCATTCCTCTTCTTTATCGTGTTTTCCAAGAAGCTTGGTTTATAATGTCAATTCAGTTAGGAAAGCAGCACTAAAATATTAGAGATGTTATTTTTCTATCCATTGCTACATGTCCAACATGGGGACCAAGCATTTCAGAAACAACAATCTGCGCAGGAATTGTTTATCTGAGCTTTGTGAAGTTGCCTGTTGCATCCACCCCCACTTACACAGATGCTCTGGCTGTTTAGCCTTGGTTAAATTTGGAGTCAAGACATGTTGAAATCTATTCTGAAATGAGACTGATACTTATCTTTACTAATCTCCCCTTACGTAAATTGTCTACCTCAGGAGAGTTGTTTAGGCTCCTGTATTGATAAAAACACACATCACCAAAGATTTGTTCATCTTAGAAGTTCATAGATACCTTTTTATAGAGGAATCACAATTAGTTGATCCCCTCAGAGCAGCAACTACTGACTCTGTGAGCATGTCAAATAAGTGACCACTTTCCCCAGGTGCAAGATGGGCATGACAGTAAACCCCTGAATGTGGATGTAGGTATGTGCTTCGATTGAAGCATCCCATTCCTGTTCTAGCTGGAGAGTTTTTCTTAACTGGAACTGGAGGATATGATTAAATTGTGATTCTGCTCCTTTTGGCTTTCATGACTCAGCATCAGGCTGTCTGTGCACTTTCAAGCTGAAAATAAAAAGTGCTTTAATGCTATTGAGTACAACCAATGTTGTACTACCCATTTTCTGGTGCTGTATCCAGCAAGCCCAACACATATTCACAGGGCCATTTATTGAAATTCCCATTTTTTAAAGACAGCATGAGGATTTTGAATACTGCCCCATGTGTGTTCATCCTTATAATTATTTCAACATTGTAGAAATTGTGTAAAGAGTGATATGACGAGGACATCAGCTTCATGTGCAGCCTTAAAGTGACCCTTCTTTGGCTTTTTTAGCATATACCCCAAAACATACAGTGGTTCTGGTAGTAACCAGACTGTCTGGGCTGAAGATCTGGAGGTCAAAGCAATAGAAAAACAGGATTAAGCAGCTGAGTCCTGCTCACCACCATGAAGGCACAGGAGTTTCTCCCTCCTCCTCAACAAGCAGAGCATGGACACGTGGTTATTGGCAGTGGAAAGTTTAGTAGTCAGACTGTGAAACAGCTCAGACAAAACTGATTGGGGAAGAGATACGAGATAGACAGACTTTAGATAATTCTGTATGTTCAGCAGATTGCAGTTACTTTTATAATCCCAACATCACAAGTATGGAAATACTTATGATAACCCAGGACAGATGGAAATTTCCTTTGCACTGCAGGAATTTTTTGTGTTTGATGGGTTGATACCCCAGACATGTGTTGTTGCCTTTGTCTGAAATTATAGTGGTCTAGGGAGGTCTGGAGTTAAAAAAAAATAAAAAAAAGAATTGCCTGATCTTTCTGGAGTTCCTTGGGGATGAATTTTGGGGCGACACTGCCGGTATACCCTCATGGGGTTAAAGATCCTCAACTGGCCAGTTGCCTTTGCAGTGGCAGTTCTGAGATGGTTGCTCTTGCAGCAATAAAGGAGAAGATTGCTTTGGCTTTTGTACTGGAGAAGCCTCAGTTTCACTTGTAGAATCACTTCGATTGAAAAAGACCTCCAAGACCACCAAATCCAACCTTTGACCAAACACCACCCTGTCAATCAAACCACAGCACTAAGTGGTATATCCAGTCATTTCTTGAGCACTTCCAGGGGTGGTGATTTCAGCACATCCCTCAGCAGTCTATTCCAATGCTTGACAACCCTTTCCATCATGAAATTCTTCCTGGTGCTCAATTTGAACCTCCTCTGGCACTGTTTGACCTCTGGTTTCCTGAGAGGAGAGGCCAATCCCCACTTTTCTACAACCTCCTGTCAGGGAGTTGGAGAGACTGAGAAGGTCCCCCCTGATCCTCCTTTCATCCAGGCTGAGCTCCCACAACTCATTCAGCTGCTCCTCTTCACACTTATCCTCCATATCCTTCTCTATCTCCATTGCCCTTCTCTGGACATGCTCCAGCCCCTCGATGTCTGTCTTGTTGTGAGAAGCTCAGCTCTGGACACAGGACTCGAGGAATGGCTTGACCAGTGCAGAGTTAAGGAGGGACAATCACTTCCCTTGTCACAGATTTTTCCATCAACCCCCTTTTGTATAATTGCTGCGCCTTAGCAATCCTGCTGAAACCAGCATGCCCGTTGCCTCTTCCATGGCCAAACTACAGGGTGAGGTCTTCAGGAAGGTCTGACCCACCTCATCTGTGGTTTCAGGCTCAGTTTCCAAAATATAACATCTATTCTGACCTTTTGTTTCCTCCCTTCCCACCATCCCCCTAAACTATGAGATCCAAGAAAAAAATTAGAGAACTGACAAGCCCCAAGATACTCATGACACAGGAACTGTTTACAAGGGCCTGGAGCGACAGGAAAAAACCCTGCCAGACGGCAGGGTTAGATTAGATTATTAGGAA
>VYZS01002019.1:0-10665 GCA_013400695.1 Neodrepanis coruscans | reverse complement strand
CACTAGTTACTCCTGTGCAAAATTATAACAGAGCTTAAATTAAGGTCAGGAGAGGCCACTTAGGGCAATTAATTACCACCCTGTTAAGGCAACTAAATATAAATAAATATATATTATATAAATGCCCAGCTTTCAGCTTTCCATCCCACAGGGATATTTTTTTTTTGGTGAGTTTTAAAATCTGGTTAGTGCAGCCCCCATTCTGCTTTCAGCAGCTTGCAAACACCCCACACAGGCCAAAATTCTCCCGGGGGCTGGGCTTTATTGGAAATGTAAATAACAACAACAAAACAGCTTTCACTGGGGACTCCTTTTCCAAGCTCAACTGTTCCCAAGGTTCTCCCTGGTGACACTTCCGTGCCAGTCTGACATTTCTGTCTTTTATGTGGTTGCAACTTGTAAATCCAGCCTGCAAGTAGGATCCAGCAGCAATGAGATCGTTCCTTTCTGCTGGGTTTGGTATCTGGATTGAGCACAGCTCTGCATTTACAAGCAGGTTGCCAGAGTTACTCCCCAGTTACAAATCTGCTCGAATATTCACAAATAATTCCTCTGAATTTTACTACATTATTTATACCAACAGATGTCAAGGCAGGAACACACTTGAGTGGTTCCTGAAAACTGGTACTAATTTCAGTTTGGGAATTTATTTTCCCAATGAAAAACACGTTTGAGGAGAGGATGTTTTCAAAGCAATGGGTTCTGGCATGTTACACTTTGAAACTAAGGATGTGCTTTACTTCTTCCTAAAAGGAGTCCATGAAATTCACACATACTTGGGAAAACACAAGGGCTTTCTGTATGTGTGTGAAAATTGCCCCATTGCTGGACCAAGAAATTCAAGCTTAACAAACAGATCTGCAGCGAGGATGAATGGTTTGGGGGCTTCTTTACTATGTAGGTTATTGGGACATTCATAGCAATGATTTTTGGAATTCTTTGCTTTTGAAAGGTTCATTGTGAGGGAAATGTGGTTTAGATTGAATCGTGGATATGGGAGCTGGGATGGGAACAGAGTCCACGTTCTTATTAAAGAGTTGTTTTCATGCTACAAACATGATGGACCAATATAAATCAGAGAGAGGACTGAAATTCAGTGTTTGAATCCACAGCCAGATTTGCCTTTCCACTGTGTTTGAGGGAAGGGAGAAAGACACATCCACAGTTTATATTCAGAAGGGACCATGGAGCTCCTGTTTCAGCAGCCTGGTGTATGAGATCAGGTGGTGGATTTGGGAATAACCTCCATGGAGCCTGAAAATACCTGAGACATGAGAGTGCTCAGACTCTCCCAGGGACCTCCAGTACTTTCCAGGACAGAACTGGTGAACTCTAATCTTCCAGCTTCCCTGTGGCTGGACACCCTGCAGGTTTCTGCAGTGATTAACTGATGTATCTCCCCAAATTCCTTTGTGCAGGGGAGCCACAGCAATGTCTCCTCTCCTGGTGTCATCTGATAAAAGCTCTGTTCCCCCCAGGATTGAAATTGTACCTCACTATCCTCTTCTACAGAACAAGCACCTTTTCACTCCACCAGGCTTTGCAGTGCAGATTATGTTTCAGCAGTTACAAGGGTGGTGTGGTAAATGCACCACCAAAGAAAATGTCTTATAAATAGTAATAGGGTGCTGTGTTACCCTCTCACACTTCCAGAGTGAAAGATAATGTTCATTTCAGCAGTGAAGTACAGGAGAAATGATAAACCCCTTTTATTATGGGTCATCTGTTCCATCCCTCTCTTCCTGTTGATTAAGCAGAGAGGGAAAAACCAGCCTGAGAACTGTGATTGGTTTTTATTGTGCATTCATAGCTCGATGTTGGATTCAACTACATGAATTATTACTGAGGTACAGCTGTTAAAGACCAATGGACAGGTAAAATCAGCTTCCACTGGCTCCTGCTCAGCTGAAATCAATAGGCTTTTGACCATCATTATTTCTAGGCCCAGATACAGAGATACTGCTGTCATATATAAGGTTATAAAATCTGGGCAGGCAGACACAGAGGAAGTGTCTGTGCAAACTGAAGCCAGAGCTTTTCAGCCTCGAGCAAGACTGTGTTCTTAATGAAGTATAAAAAGGAAGGGTAATTTGATTCAGAAATAATATTATCTTTCCTCTACCTCCCCTCACACCAGAAGGTACAATTTGGTTTCCTCCTAATAAATCAATGGCACAGAGCACCAAGCAAACATCTGTGATGCTGCAGAGCTTTCTCTTTTTCTGCTGGTTGAGAACAAGCTCACATTAATCCAGAGCACAGGGCCAGGTGTCCTGGACTAGTTTTCAAGCAGTAAGAGCTACAGAAAGGATGGGCAGAACATGCTGGGTGTCTATTAAATTTAAATGGTGTTCCCCAGCAACATCATCAAGCCAAGATGTTTAACTTGGTGGGCTCAGGAAGAAGAGATCACTCACAGGAATGTGTTACAGTGCTCTCTGACAGCTCCAGCACTGCAGTGTGGGTGTGTTTTTATGTCTTCCTTTCCATGTGACAGTTTTATAGGGACTTCAGGAGCAGCTTAATATTGATAAAGGGTCATGTCCACTGGTGGAATTGCTTTAATAGCTGTAATCTCCTCTGCGTTGTGGTTCCCTGGAAAGTGTTCCACATGATGAAGCTGCTTTTCAGGTTAACTAAAGAATAAAAAAGTGATGGGATTTTTTTCCCTTCAGTCATCAGTCCTATGAGAAAGGTTTTAAGGTATATTTTCTATCCTTGCTGCCTAGCCATGAGAGGGAAGAGGATGGCACAGATGGATACCTTCCTGTCTGTCCTCACTCTGAGTCAGTGGAGAAGCAGCTGAATGTAGTAATTAGAGCCTCTAAATTAGTATTTAACTTTTCTTTAACTTCAGTGCTTGTGATAATTTGTTGGGACATTGATCAGGGATCAATCAGGGATCCCCACACTGCTGAAGACACACATGAAAACCAAAATTCTCACCACAGTTCCTCAAAATGAAATGATCATTCCCTTTAGGAGCAATAAACAATAGAGTTTTATCAGAGGCTTGAATTATCTCCTCTCCCAAGTTCCAGATTAACTTTGAGCAATGAGCAGGAATGTCCTTAGTGGCCTTTACTCAATTGTTCTCTCTCTCCATCACAAAAAACCAGGGAGAAAACGATGCAAATGAGGGATGGAAGCATCACCCAAACACCCACAGGTTATAAAGCCAAACCAAACCCCTCCAAACACATCCTGTTCACATCACCCCAGCAAACAAGTGTTGTCCTGCACCTCCAGCTGCCCAGCATGGGAAGAAACTTCTGCCAACTCCCCTGGAATAACTTCCAAGTGCCCAGGCAAGGATTCAATCCTCACTTTGACATAAATCTACAGCACCCTGGATTTAAAAGGGAAACTTCCACACCACCCTGAAGGAAGGCTGTGGCTGCATAATCAGGAATTTGGCTCTGGGTGTTTGCGTCTGACATCCGCAACTGATGTGTGTTCTCTGGGCAAGACACAGCAATGGTTACATGGGAGCCATGAAATGGATTCAGGAAGGAAAAAAAAAAAAATTGACACCAAAAGCATCATCAAAGATGATAAAGCAGAGGATGAGCCAGAATCTTCAGAAGGCTTTTGGAAATACAGATGAGTAGAGGAGATTATTTGTAGTTGACTAGATATTTTTAGTGAGTAATTTAATTCAATAGCCACAGTTCTCTGTCTCCAGCACTCTGGGACATTTCACATTAACATTTATGGACAGAAATGCATTTTCTCTCTTCTATTTTCAGACCACTCTGGAGTGCTCAGATAACCCATCTCTGTAACTCCATCCCAGCAGGACATTATTTAATAGCTCTTTTTTATAATAAAATTTTTCTAGGAAGGTGGAAATAATGCAACACCCTGCAGTCCTTTTCACAAGAAGCAGAACAAGAGAAGTTAGGTGTGAAAAAGCCCTTTTTGATCATTGCAGTCCTTGTCTCATTCCTGCAGGACACAGGACTGCAGCCTCTCAGCCCAACACACGAGTGACAGAGGGTGTGATATATGATTATGGCAATCTCTGAGACTCATCTGGAGACCCCTGAATTGAATTTCTCTGTTCCACACCATTGCCACTGACCCTGTCATGTCCTTGTACCTCCTCACATCTGTCTGAGGGTGGTTTCAACTTATTTTGGTTGCTAAAAGGCCACAAGAGTGGGGCTTGTGCTACAGCTGTTGTTTCCTGCACCTCTTGAAGATGATAACAAGGATAAGAGAGAGAAGAACCTGCTTTATTCACTCCAGTTGAACAGAAAATCCTCTCTACTGGTGTATCCCCATGTGTCTAAATATGTTTATCTCTTGATAAGACTTGCTGGGCTGTACCTGTGGAAAGCCACCAGTACTGGGCTCTCCTGGGACTGGGTTCTGCTGTCCTGCCTTCAGCTGAGCCTCAACATCAAGAGAAAACATCAGTCCCCCATCAGATGAACAATCTGTGTCAGACAGGAAATGTTCATGCTTTTCATGTCACTTCACAGGCAGGAAAATCACTGAAGTGAAAAATGTGCAAGGTCTCATGTCTTGTCCAACAGCCCAAACTGCCAGAAAATGGTCACTGAAGTCTTCTCAGTTTATTCATTAATCCTCCTCTCTCTCTCTCTCCCATACACCCCCAAGATAACAGGAGAGTAAAACCCCAACATTTTGCAGTATCCACTGTCTGATGACCATCTTTACTCCCTCCCTTATCATTTACATCCCTAAGGAAGTCAGTCTTTATCTCAGCAGCAGATCATCCCAGAGACAAGGAAAATGTCTCTGGGTCTCACTGGGATGTGCAAATGATGAGGGAGGGGGTAAAAATGGTGAAGGAGCAGTGGTTGGGGAAAATACAAGAGCAAGCAGAACTCAAAGATTTGCAAAGTGAGGCACTGCCAGTCCATCAGCAGCATCTTTGCCTTTCCAGGGTGATGAGAATCCACCAGTTTCTCTTTCAGATATTTCACAGAACCAGTGGAAAAGCAACTCAGCACAATGAGTTTCCTCATCCCCACAACATCCTGCCTGCCCCAGCCCTGCTGTTCTGGCTGACTGACCCTGCTGGGCAGAAACTGCAGTTTGAATTCCAGGATGCCCAGACTGGAGAATCCTCCCTGTTTATCCTCTTCCAATTCAACCTCCTGGCACGAGGCCAGAGAGACTGTCCCGAGTTACAAAGAGGGAATTTGTGATCAAAACTAAGGGGGAAAAAAGAGTTCAAAAAGGAGTGGAACAAAGATCCAGAGGGGCTGTGACATCTCAGTTCTTGCAGAATTTTAAAACTTGTGAGGACGAGATCCTGCACAACATGATCTGACTCAGAAATCAGCTCTGCTTTGAGCAGGAAGTTTGAACTGTGGGGCCTCCAGAGGTCCCTTCCAACCTCAGTTTTCCATAGGCTGTAATCCTAAATTTGCTTTTTTCCAAACTGAAAAAAACCCAACTCAAAAAGTTGTGAGTCTTATAACAAAGCAAAATAATTTTTTATACAACCAAACCATTTTGTGTTGATTTTGATACACTATTTGCATACGTATGAGGAGCCACAGAAATTCTGTATGACCAGTAACATTTCTTTCATTGTTAATTCTTCAAAGAGTAATAAACAACAAATTAAAAAAAATTTAACCAATCCAACTCTTTTTTTTTGTTTCCCTGCTAAACTGAATCGACACATTCCTGGGGAAGGTTTTAGTTTTGCACAATCAGCACGTTCCACAGAATTTCTGTCCCATAGGAAAAATTTTATCTCCTTGCATCCGGCAATTGTTCTGTTTTTCACCTCGAAAAGACCTCAGTTTGATCAGTTCAGCTTTCCTATTCTGGTTTACATTTATTTCCAACAGGAAAACCTATCTATCAACAGCCCAGTATTCTGCTAGTAACAGGGATCCACTCCAACATGCAGGATCTTTTCCTAATGTGCTGCAAGAATGGAAAAAGGGTATTTTGTAAAAATGAGAGGCATTAATGTCAATGTGTGTCACAAACATTGCTGAATTGCTATGACAATATCTCCATGGAGATTTCTAAAATATCAGTACCTGGCTGTTATGGTAAATGTTGCCACTCTTGATCAGAGATTCATTCATACCCCCAGATTTGTTGTTAATATTTGGATCTTTGGGTTTAAAGGAACCACAATTACCTTGGATGAAACTTCCATCAAATCTCCTGAGGTGGAAGGGACCCACAAGGATCATCCAGTCCAGCCCCTGACCCTGCTCAGGACACTGCACCAATCCCACTGTTGTCCAAAGGCTCCTGGAGCTCTGGCAGCCTTGGGGCCATGACCATTCCCTGGGGAGCCTGGGCAGTGCCCAAACACCCTCTGGAAAAAGAACTTATTCCTAATATCCATCTTAAATATCCCTGACACAGCTTCATACCATTTCCTTGGATCTGTCATAGGTCCAGAGAGGAGATCAGTGCCTGCTCCTCCCCTCATGAGGAAGCTGCACATTGCTGTATCGTCCCTCATTTCAAGTCTCCTCTCTCCAATTTTGGTTCTACATTCCTAAGTTGTTGTAGGAACTGTTCAAAATTCACTCCAATCCACTTGGTTTTCATTCAGCATGAAAATCACAATTATTCCCTTTGCTTTAGTCAAAAGAAGAGGAAAAGGAATGGGGTGGCTTGGAATTTCTGGAGCTGTTGGTATTTCCAAAAAATACTGAGGACTGAGTCTGTATGGAGAGTCTTACAAAATACCAATTCCAACTGCAACTTGCAGACATCTGAGATTCCAAGGACTCCTTCTAAGGGATCCACAAACACAACCAAAAAAAAAAAGCAACCTCATTGTTAATAGGCTTCAAATTCACTATTCAGGGGCCACTTATCTAATGGGAAACCTCTGCATGGAGCAGATTTGCAGCTGAGTTGGGAGCAGTGTGTGTCTGACTCTGCCAAGGATGATTTATTCCACAACAATCAGTCAAGGAGGGGGTGAGATCCCATCACTCCAGCGTGGGAAGAAGCTGGCTCTGGTTCTAAGCTATTGTCTGACTTGGGACAAGTCACTTCCCTTCTCTGTGCCTCTGTCCTCACCAAACTGAGTCTTGCCTTTCAGAATATAATGTCTCCAGGCCAGGGTTCCATTTTAGTATTTATTTATATAGTATTAATAGTATTTTATTTATACTGGACACAACAGAGCCTCACTCCCAACCAGAATCTTAACCACCCCAAGATTCCTGTAATCTTTCCTATCCATTTGTCTTGCTTAAAAAAGGAACAAATTTATGTTGTAACTATTTTACATGCTCAAGTGTCATTGTCTTTTTTTATTCCTGCCTCTGTTTTTCCTTTAGTGCCTGGAATCCATTCATTCCAGGAGCTCTGCCATTATCATGGACTCTATGAAACAATGAGTATTATCACTCATGAATCCATTTTTCCCCTTTCAGCACAGATTATATTNTGGGAAGAAGCTGGCTCTGGTTCTAAGCTATTGTCTGACTTGGGACAAGTCACTTCCCTTCTCTGTGCCTCTGTCCTCACCAAACTGAGTCTTGCCTTTTAGAATATAATGTCTCCAGGCCAGGGTTCCATTTTAGTATTTATTTATATGGTATTAATAGTATTTTATTTATACTGGACACAACAGAGCCTCACTCCCAACCAGAATCTTAACCACCCCAAGATTCCTGTAATCTTTCCTATCCATTTGTCTTGCTTAAAAAAGGAACAAATTTATGTTGTAACTATTTTACATGCTCAAGTGTCATTGTCTTTTTTTATTCCTGCCTCTGTTTTTCCTTTAGTGCCTGGAATCCATTCATTCCAGGAGCTCTGCCATTATCATGGACTCTATGAAACAATGAGTATTATCACTCATGAATCCATTTTTCCCCTTTCAGCACAGATTATATTCAACAGCTATAAAGCCAAAACAGCTGTGAATAACATGATAGTTTGGAGAGGACTCTGGCCCTAAATATGTCAGTCAAAGCCTCCAGATTTGCAAACACCCCAGGACTGACCTGGAGTGCTACAACAAACTGCCTCAATTCTCTGTGGCTCAGGATGGACTGAGCTCACTGTGAAATGACTCTTTCTGGGAAGCCTCTCCCTTGTTTACTGTAATTCCTTGTTTTCTGGAAAAGACTACAGGATTGTTCTGCCTGTTGTCAATGTGACCTCAGATGTCTTAGTTGTTATTTGTGGGAGGATTTAGCAGCCTGGTCAAGGGACCACAGAGAATGTCCCAGTCAGTGGGCAATGCTCACCTGGCACTTTGTCACACGGTGAAGTTATTCCTTGAGTCAAAGTGCCCAAATGGAAATGAACAGCAAAACTTGATGACACAAGAAAATGATTCCTCACAGAGAAAAGGTTTGCTGTTGAAATAGTGAAGGGAAAGGCACGATGGCTTTGGGCCACAAAAAAAAAATCCAGAAAAACTCAAGCAAATTTGCAATCAGGGATCAACCCTGTTTGCTCAAAAGGAGATGAGGTTGGAACTGCTACTAATGAATCCCAAGGATTTGCTGAGCTTCTCCTTGCTGTGACAAAGAATTTAAACTATTTCAGGCCTGACTTCAGTTCTTTACTAGCAGCACATTTTTGGTAGGAGCCAGATGAGAGAATCTTCATGTGATGGACTGAGGAGCCAAAGCTGGAATGTTTCACAGCTGCTTTCTCATTTGGTGACATCTCACTGGGCTCTTTCTGTGCTTAAAGAAGAATTCTTTGCAGTGATTTGCCTTTGCAGATTTGCTGACTTCCCTGATAAAAGGACCAGGAGAAATGAATTACCCTGATGTTCTCCAAGTGCTTCTGTGAAAGCACTGCTGCTTTTTCCAAGCAACTTCCCAGACTGCTGGACTGAGGCCCTGGTTCTGGGATCACTGACAGCAGATCTCTGCACTGCTGATCTGCCAGGAACACACACTGGATGTGGATCAGACATTGGCACAGGATCCTGTTTCTGGTGAGGTACCCAGAGTGCAGAACACAGCACTTGCATTCACTTTCCCCTGCTTAGGAGAGGACAGACAATTAAAACGTTGGAGCAGTAGCTGCAGGAGATGTCTCATTAGGAGAGAGACTCCTGGTCCAACATAAACTTCTCATTATTTTTTAATACACTTGAATAGGCAAGTTTGCTTACTCTGGATCAGTGCTGTGTGATGTGATTGTGTGTCATGACTTTTCTGAGCCCTTAAGCTGGATTTATTGTTCTGTTGAATCATGGCCTCAGGGATTTGTAGGAGACATGAGCTGCAGCCAAGTGCCAGAGATTTTAAAGCTTTTTACAAGTGGGACCTCGGTCACACTGAAGGCAACAGCAAAAACCGGCTTCTTTTTTTGGAACAGAAACACTTGATTGCTGAAACATGAACTTTCTGGAGGAACATATGGACCAGGTTCAGCGTGGCTTGAATTTCTGGCCTGAATCTCCAAGGAGAAGAATATTCATCCTCTCAGAATGAGGGACAGCTCATCCCACCCTTCATCTGGGAAGGGGGCTGGAGCACACTCACACCAGCATCCTGAGAATCCAAAACACTTTCCCACCCACCACCTTCTCTGACAAAGCCACTCTGCAGCATTTCTGCCCCACGACTGCAGTTTGTGTTCCCACATTCACCCTGGATTGAGCATTAGGTAGGAAACACTAAAATATGATCCTTGTTTTGGAAAAAGTGTTTGAGCCTCCTACATCTCTGCTAGCTGTCCCTCCAGCCAGTGACTAAGTAGTCAGAGCTGGATAAAAGCCATTTTTATTCCCAGCTCTCCCCCAGCTTCTTTTCCAAGACATTTTGAAAAGCCCAAAACATCCTTTCTACTGCAGAATGGAATCTTTTGGAAGGGAAATATAACGTGGCTTATATATAACTGCAGGATGCACAAAGCATCCCCCTTCACATCTCAGCTTTCCTGAATATTGACAACCTTAGCAAATTCCCCATCACCAAATTTTCAGAACCACTAAACCAGCTGAGTTACTTTTTCATGTTCCTTTGATTAAAATGTTCATTTTCTTTCAACCAATAAATGATCCTAGCCAGGAAATAATTTGCATTAGAGGAGCATATGGATTGACTCAAAGACAAGTTAATTACAGAATACAATGCAGAAAACCTTTGCCTACTTGAAGGAGAAAAAAAAAGAAATAAAATAGGTGCTATCTCTTTTTAAATTAAATTGCCTTTTACAGGGTACTTTATTCAGCATGAAACAAAGGTCAGATGAAATGAGGAAGGAAAAAAGAACATAAGACTGAAAACACTGAGAGAAAAAGAAGTAAAAATATACCAAAGATTAAAAGGCTAAAGGAGAGAATGAGTATTTTTTGTTGTATTCTTCAAGAAGGCCTGGGGGTACTGTGGTAACACTGGGAGGCACAAGAAGGAAGAGAACAGGACTAACTGTGCTCTACACTCTGCTGGGTTAAAGGAATTTCTGCTACAGTTGCTGCAAATAAATCAGAGCTGGGCTCTGATTTAGACCAAGAAAAGAAAACCCAAACAATTCCTACTCAGCTACCACAGACTCCCCTGTAATTGTCCTTGGGACCAGGACAAAATCAAGGCCACAGCCTGGCAGACTAAGCTGAGCCTTGCTTTCAACTCAAATGTCTTTATGCAGAACATATCATCTTCAAAAACTGGCTTTAAACACTGGAGTGATACAATCCTGCTCTGTGATTCCTCCCAGATTATTCACATG
>VYZS01002017.1:22438-37631 GCA_013400695.1 Neodrepanis coruscans | reverse complement strand
TCATCATACTTGATTCTCATGGGCAGTTAAGAATCCTTTCCTATGCTATTTCTCACCATTCTACAAATGACCATTCAAATGCTGTTGGCATATGATCACTAAATGCTGAGACTATACTAATACAATACCATATGATATAATAAATATTTTCTAAATTCTTTCTTTTAAAAGCTGACTCTTAAATTTCTGAAAGAAAGGACAAAACAAACATCAAGAAATTCAAAATCCAATCCAGATGTTTTTGTAGGGGGAAAAAAAGGTCATGAGATTGGGTGTTCATCATAGCCTTTCTATGAAAGTAGACATTTTTCATTCAAATGTATGTGGTATCAAGATTTCATCATCACATGAATTTTTTTTCTTCACTCTTCGCTGTTTTAGCAGCCTCTCTTTGTGCCTCCTAAAGGAGGAAGTGTTGGGCTGAGTTAATAACGTTGTTACTCAAATCCAGCAGTAGCAAATGTTCAACTTTTCTTTACAGAGTTTACCAGGGTAAGGTGCATCCTGACATAACTATACAGTCAGACTTTTAGTTCTCTCATCATTTTACCTATCCAAGCACAGTTCTAAAAGTTAGGAGATAAATTCCTTCCTCTGGCATACCACTAAAAGAAAACTATTTAGAATCAAAAATTTTTACTAGAAAACAGTCTAAACAAACAAAAGTGTAACATTTTGTGTGTGTGGTTTATTCATTTCCTCCTGAAAATTCAGATGGTTTTACAGCCACTTTCTCACCTACAAGTCGCTTGCTGTGGCCTCACAGGAACATGAGGTGGGACAAGGGGTGTACAGATGTTTGACAATGTTGACACGGGTTCCATCTCTCAGTGAGCATTGAGCAGGCACCCACACCTCAGAGGTTCAGCAGTTCAGTAGTTGTAGTTTCTGAGCATTGCAGGACTGGGGATATTTTTTATATTCATAGATATTTTGTAGTTTGGCAAAGGCTAGATGGAAGTTTAGTAATGTTATGAGTGTGTTTATTACTTTCTGTTGGGGTCTTAATGGAATATACAAATGAGATCTGCTGATGTGAAACAGTACTGGGTTTATAATCTGACTGTTCTTTCTCATTGGAGGACTTTGGATAGACTTTACAACTTGGAAACCAAACACTTGTAGTTATGTGCTTCAGCAGAGCAAAGCCAAATGTTATTTGGCTTGAATTTACTGTGCAGTGCTGTGGGATTCTTCTGGATTTTGGAAGTGTTTCTGCAAGGGAAAATGACGCCAAGTGAAGGGTAACAGAAAAAAAAAAATCTTCTCTCAGTTACAGAGCTCTCCATAAACTAAGTAAATAGCTTTACAAGGATTATCTGCTGTTACACCAGCTAAGTCTTGCCTTCCCAGATGATAACTTTTGTAGTAATTTAGACTTAGTTCTTGTTCAAAGAAAGTAGCGGGGGGNATCTTTCACACATGACCTGTAAATAGCAAATGCTTAACCTGCCCACAAGTAAGAATAAAAGCTTTATTCTTGGTACAAATAGAAACTGGTGAGGGGGAGTGTTAAAGTATCTTGGTGCTGTAGAAATTAACTGAGAGAGAAAGATGGAAAAATAATACAGAGCCCATTTGCCCTCCTCAACAGTGAAACCCCACGATGTCTGGCTTCAATAATTTTTAATGAACTTTTGAAGACAGATATTCAGCCTATGAGTGGAAATGAAGGCAAAACTAGTAAGCACATATTCATTTGGATGTAGTATAACCTCTGTAAGGCACTTTGTAAGTGCCTATGTTGGTACCTTTTTAGGGGTTTTGGCTGCTTTAATGTCCCATCTTGGAGTGAATGCAGGCATTTTCTTTCAGTCATGTATTATCCCAGTTTTGCATTGACTTGAGGAAACTCAACAGAGATGATGTAGCTGTAAAATCAAGCTAAGTGTCTTGAGTGTCCTCCAAAGAAGGCAGCCTAACAATGAGTCCCAACAGGAAAAGAACTGGAGTTTAGTTGTTCATGTGCAACTCAGTTCCCCAATGCAGTAGCTTTGATTCTTTGGTCAGTCCAATTCTAAAATAATTCTGTTGTAGTCAGTGGAGTTGCAACCTTCAACTCATAGCTGCAGTTGCTTATCACTTTTGTTTAAAGGTGTGTGGTAAATCCAAAATGGGTTAGTAAATTATGAGTTTAGAGAAGTTTAAGAATATACACTCACTGTGATACCTGAATTGGAGAATTTTGCAAAGGGAATCAAGAGGGAAAAGGCTTCCTCATAGCCATAAGTCTCAGAGAGTTCTAGCAGAACTAAAAGTTATAGAGTATTGAAAAAAAAGCCTTTTTGTCTGATGAATAAGAAGCTGGGTTAAATCAAGACAATGATATAAAATAGTATCTCTCAGACCCCTAATGCCCACACAGAGTGGAAAGTTCTTCTAAGTGTACTTTGATGCCTCCAAGTATGTGTTGCTTCAAGTTCAGTCAGAATTTGTAGCTATTTCGCAATAAACATCTGACAGTGTTTACTGCAGCCGAGCTGATCATGTAGAAAACAGATTTTCTTCTCATAAACAGATGTGGTAAGCAGCAGAGTGTAATTATTTGTATCGTCCAGAAGAACCCCTCAGCATACTAAGGATATTGAAAGAAATTTATTATAGGGAACACCAAAGGTACAGGCCTGCAGAAACAAGCAGAACCTGAAACAGCAGGAGATTCATCTAAAACAAAAAGGACGTTTAATTTGGTATTTGACACTCAGTAGGTTATCTAGGAATCCATTAAAAAAAATTAAATTATTTACTCTGCTGAAAAACATGCAAATGGCATTTGTTGCAAAACAGGCAGAACACTCAAGTCCAAATATTTCTTGAGAAGAGATCTCACCCTGAAGGAAGAGTTTAATTGGGGGTGTGGGGGGAGTTTTTTTACAAAATGTCTTCCCAGTTGCCTTTAAAGTCAAAGCTTTTACTGCAGGAATGAATATTTTTGGATAGACCTCCTAATGTCTTCTTCCATGATATTCATGGGTCCTTTAATAATTTACCTTTGTGGCCTCCAAAGACTGCCCTCCCCTATTTGTCTGGCTGTAGACCAACCATACATCTGTCCGGCACAGCTTCCTTGGCTGCTGCATCATTTAAGTCCCCAGTTTGCAAGACTATTTTCACAGTTTCTGTATTTACTTTCAAGAAGAACATCTTTACAGAATTGGTGAAATGGAAAATATGTGTCCCTTAGAGCCCCTTACCCTGAAATCCTCTGCCTTTCTCAGTACATACTATCTTTCCAGAACAGTTCCAGGGTACAGAGGAGATGAAAGCAGAAGGAGGAAGAGGTGGGTTTACTGTGATGTAGTAGTTCATTTTCCATCTTGTACAGATATTTTTCCACACTGCATGAGAAACCTGCACACCAAGCCTATGACTGAGGAAGATATCTCCACTTCAGCCCACGCTGTGCATTGCTCCAGTACATACATACCTGTATGGCGTTGCCAAGTAGTGACCCAAGCAAGTGTTTTATTTTGAATCAAAGTGGGCAACAACGTGACTTCTATCATGTACACAGGAACTGGTGGATTGATTGAAAAGTGCTTTGAGCTGCTTCATGGTGCAAGTTCAAACAGAAATTTAAAACAGAGGGGGAAAAATTCGACTTCAGTAGCTGCCTGCAACTTTTAGTCTCTGCATACTGACGGGTTTACCATTAGATAGAATGCTGAGCAACAATTAGAAGTGTACAGGCAGTAACTCATGGGAGTAGGAAGAGAAAGGGTGATGCAAATCTCCTGTTATCTTGAATATTTCATAATATGCCAACTCAAAGGATGCTTTGTTCTCCCACCCACCAACATTTTACATATCCTCCTTCTGAGCCCGTTGATCAAATAGTGCACTTGCATGTGGCAAATCTTTTACAGGGCACAACTGCTATTAGGCTGAAATGTTCTGTAAACACACTAGTTTTCATGGTGGCCCTGGGACAGATCCTACACTCAGTGGTGACAGAATCTGCAAAAGCTGGTCTGATCAGGTAGCCAGATTCTACACAGTGAGAGACAGATGTTATTTAAATACTATAGGAGCTTTTCTTCAGCTTCTGTTTTTTTCTGAATATTAAGACTGCAATGAATCATCTAAGTGTTTCTCTAGTCTTGGCTCCCTTCTGAATACTCATTGTCTGAGATCTCCATTACATTTGACTCCATATTCCATACATTTGACTGTGATGATAAATTTCGGCAAGTTCAGTGGATGGCCATCATGGTGGACAGGGACTGGGACATTTGCCCTCTAAAGAAGAAATTGAAGAAAATGAAGAAAATGAGCTCATTTAGCCTAAGGAAGAGGGGCTTCAAGGGGAGATTAAAAGAAAACAAAGCGAGGTTCTTCACAGTAGTGCATGGTGAGGGGACAAAACTGAGAGACATACATTGAAATTTAAAAAGGTCTGACTTGATATAAGCAAAAACTTTTTCAGCATGAGGACAACTAAGCATTGGAACAGATTGTCCAAAAATGCTAGATGTATAATCTCCATCCTTGGAGGTTTTCAAGACCTAAGTGGTTAAAGCCTTGACCACTCTGATTTGGTTTCGCAGCTGATCATGCTACGAGTAGGAATTTGGACTAGAGGAGTCCTGTGGTCCCTTCTAACATGAATTAGTCTGCAATTCTCTGTTGCTGGAAATATATCTCTTACAGCATAAGTAAGCACCTAGTCCGCCCCTTTCAGCCATTTTCTAATTTCAACTTTTATACCACTTTTTCTGTTGATTCAATTGTCTTGGTCTCAATTATCTCATATCCAACAGTTAGCTTCCAGGAAGTTTTTCTTTCTCACTACCTTTTGTTGAAATGTGGAATCTGCAATAAAAAGGTCTTCCAGAAGAAAAATTATTTCACTTCCTGCTGAAGAAAGGATTTTATGCATGAAGATGGCTTTAAAAAAGCTAATTAGGCTCTGTTCTTAGCTCCATACCTTAAAAATAAAAACCACTTTCATTTCTGTAATACACTCATTGTGCACTTCTTTGCTCTTGCAACACCACCTCTCCCCAGTTACCCACTCTCCACTCAAAGCCGCAACCAAAATTGAAATGTTAAAAGACCACAATTTCCTGCTCCTTTTTGACCTCTCCATTATTGGGAGCGTGGGTGCTTTTATTTTTATGTGATATTTACGTGCACACTGCAAATTCTTAGCAGTATGATTTCACTGGTAAATAAAACCTCACTTGATCTGTAAAAAGACAATGACTAACAGTGAAACTTCTGCAACAAGAATTTAAGGTCATCTATAGGTACACTGACTCACCTAGGGACTGCACCAGCAATGTCTTTTCATAGCCTGCTCATGTATAAGAGGATTGCTATTCCTCAAACTGAAAAGGAAAAACAAAATATTCTTTTTAGCTGCTCCCCTTTCTTTCAATTGTCCTTACTACCCACTCTGTGGTGAAAACAAGAAAAGACTCATTTTGGTGAGGAGTAGGAATTATTTTCAGAGATCTATTTACCTGTTTTATTTAACCCAAGTGAGACCACAATGAAATCATTAGATGTGTCCCCTGAGAATGTTCCTAATTTATTTCATTTTGGGAGGAGAAAGACTGTGTGCTTATGCAATCTCTTTGGAATCTAAGTATCATACAATGAAATTAGGAGAGCAGTGGAACCTACGTGATGTTGTTCAGTTCTCTTGCAAATCTTTCATTTGGTTTATACAGTTGCCCTCCGTTGTTCATCAGGATCTGAATACAGCTGGGTTCAGTTTCTCTCCCTTCAAACAGTATTCTGAGTGAGATTGCTCTTCACCATGCTTTTGTCACAGCCATCAAATAATTTAGGGTGGAATTGACATTCAGGCCCAACCCCTTGAGGAAAGAAGTCAGAGCAGGTTGCTCAGAGCCTTCCAAACTGGGTGGCTTGACTTAACCAGCTTTCAGTAATCTTCCTATGAATATTGTCTTATCTGGCCAATACAGAAATCCACAGTTACACTAAAGCATAACATAACGCCAGTCTAACCCGCCTGCTACATAGACCTTCTCATTCAAAGATATTAAAGTACCATTTAAGTTTGGCTTGATTTCTAGGAAGCAAAATATTTATCTCGCTTGAGATGTGGAAAAATGCACTTACTGACAGGTTACAGAATGTGACATAGTTGGGAGACAACTCCAAAGCCTCCTGCCCTGCCCTGCCCTGGGCTGTACTTCACCATTTGCTGTACAACAACGAGTATCTGAAAAGCACTGTTTTTCAGCATTCAGATGACCCAAAAATTCATGTATCGTGGAAAAGAGAACAGCCTCGATGAGGCCAGCAATTGCCAGAAGCATTGCCTTACCGATGTACCCATGTTCACTATCTAGTTTCCTGTTCAAATCCCAATCCCATTTTGGCACTTTTCCAAAGCAGCCCTCAGCTGCGGCCAAAGGACCATTTGTGCTTGATCCCCCCTCAGACCGGTGCAAAAGCCTCACTTCTGATTTCATTTCGACCCTGAACTGGTCCCCTTTTGCTGCTGAGCGCAGTTTAACACGCAGCACACGTGGCTCTACGGTTTTAACTCCTGTCGCTCCTAGGCACGAGCCATCGGCTTTGCTTCCCACACGCCAGAGAAGGGAGGAAAAGCTCATCCCGGCTGCTTTTAAAACACAAATAAGCCACGAGAACAACAGCATACAGAAGTATTTAAGGCAGCATCCAGTGCTGCGGTGAGGTACAACTCAAGCAGCGCCCGCAGTGCCCACTCCCCTCGGGGCGCCCGCAGTGCCCAGCGCACGCACCAGGTGGCGCCCGCGCTCCGCCTGCAGCCGCGGCGGAGCCTGTGTGGGCTTGTAGGTGATTAAAGGAAAACCTTAGTGAGGTGGAAAGACATTTCACTTCATCTCCAAGGAAACTTTCTTTCGAGTGCCTCGTTTCTATCTGAAGCTTCTCTAGGCTAGTCCTGGAGGCACCGGTCCACATGGAGGGGCCTAATCTGGGACACCGGGATTCAGGATAACTGGTCAGGCAACGCTCCAGTTCCGAGTCAGGAAGAGCCAGTGCCAGCTCTCTTGTTTATCCTTTGACAAGGCAGCTTGAAAGGCTGCAGCAGCCAGGACACTCGCTTCTCTTTTCTCAAACTTTGAGCACGGGTTGTACTGGATAGACTACAAGTTACTAAACGAGCATCATCCTTTACATGTCACTCTTCAAACACTGGTCTACCCTGGGATTCTGAATAACAAAAAATGAAACTACTCTGATGAACAATTATTAGAAAACTGGAGATATCTTGCGGATACGAGGGAGTCTTTCAGCTAAAATTGTTGTCCAGACTGTCCAAATGTCAGAATCTTAGTAATCAGCCTCATTTTCAAATGTTTTCCCCTAGTTTTCTAAGTATAAACTTAGTTAATGGAGTTGTGACACTGCAATTTAAGGTCATCACTAACAAAATTACACTGTGGGAACACTTGCGGGACTGGAAGTGACTCAGAAGCCTAAAGCACTTGTTACAATGCCCGCCTAATAAAACAGATACACTGCAAAACCCATTACAGTTGCAACCTCTCACTGGCAAATTGCAGCCTCATTAGTAATCTTGGCAAGATGAGGGGGGTTTTACATTACTGATCCTCTTGTTAGCCCTCAAGTGTGTGACTGAAGCGCTCTTTCGGGAGCAGTTTGTGGAAGTGAATGTTGTAAATATATTTCCTTTATAGGCAAACAGATGCTCTCTGTCTTTGGGGCCATGAAACTGGCGCATTCACAAACACACAACTCACTTAAAATAAATGGGAAGAGAAGGTAGTAGTTAAACCTGCCAAAAATTAAGATCTAATGATAATTATAAGAACATAAATTTTGTCATATTTTGCCAGTGAGCCAAGTCACATAAAGTAACTTCCTCTCCCCTCAAAATTCTCTCTTTAGTGGTGTGGATGTTCTATATAATGCTTCTATATGGCAAGGATGATTTTTTTTTCTTTGAAAATTGGAAAACAAATTTATCTCTCAATGACATAATGACTTGCAATGTACTCACATTTCTATAGGTCAATAGCAGATGTTCTCAGATAGGCAGTAGGTGGTCCTGTTCAGGTATTCCACTAAGAAAAGAAATTTATATAATTAGGAATCAGTCTGCCACAAGTGTCCTCAAGCACTCCCTCAGCATCCTCACGCCACAGTCTGTCTGACAGCGTGTGTGATGCATGTAGTAAAGGAGCATCATTATCTCTCAACTGTGCCTCAATTTTTCTCATAAATTGTTTCAGCCAGGCTGTTCTTCCATTAAGTTGACCTGGGAAAGCTGTGGAGCATCCAGGCAGGCTGCTTCCATATTAGTAGAGCAAACTGGTAGCAGTTTAACACATTTCCCAATAATTGCCCAGAAATGCTCTATGAGGGACAACCAGTTCCACAAAACTTCTCAGTTAATATTGCCTCTGATTACAGGACCTCAGGAGGGGCTTTTCTGCCAAGGAGAAAAAAATGCCACACCTTGAGGTGAGCTTGTCACAGGCTGTAAACAAGGTGTCTGTAGCCACACTGTTCAAAACTCCTTCTCCTCTGTGTTTTCCCCCTGTTCATTAAGTACCGGCCCCTGTGTGGCTTCTGCTTTGAAAGAATTAATTATTCAAGCTGCCTACATATCTCTCTTCAACAACTATCCCCATTGTGTTACAAGGACAAAAACCTTCTGTAATAGCCAGGACAGATGGCTGAAGCCTGGCAACACATTTCAGAGCAGTGCCACACCTCTGTGTTACCAAACCTGGGTTTATTTGCAAACCTTGTTATCTTTGATAATTTAATTATAGTGCTACTCCTGAGGATATTCTTGTTTTACAAAAACATCATATTGAATTATTTTTTAGTACCTCATTATGATGAAAAACTGGAAAACATGATCCACATGCAAACTAAAAGCTGAACAATCCAAAGAATACAAACTATGTAATTTAATAAAAATCTTGATAAGGACTTATTATTTATATTTTGGTGGGGTTTTAACATGTTGGGGATGCAAACAGTGCTATATTATTCAGTGAATATCCCTGCTGCAATACTTTCTTCTTTCCACAGTGGTACTGTATAAGCCATACTATCTCAAGAGAATGTGAAACAGTGCAGTGCCAAGATGCTGTGCTGAGATATTTGTGCCTTCATACTTTCTTTCCTGCAGGGCTTTCTGCCTCTAAAATGATGTCTGAGCTGCTTTCCTCTGCTTCTCTCACATCTTTGATCTTTTTGATCATTATAGTCTATCCTATTCTTAATTTCCTCTTGCTGGCCCATTTTGGAAGTCTCATGTATGATTTCCAGTTGATAAAATTGCCATTGGGATACCCTTTCTCCCCCTTTAGCATCGATCGTCATCACTCATGAACAGATGCTGGGGAGGCAGATGATCTTTCAAATGTAGCAAGGAAGACTAGGAGGAGTGTGCCTGGAGGCAGATTCAACCACTTAGAAGCATGTAGTCACACACCATGGTGTTAGCTTGCTTCGGGGAGGGAGTGGAGCAAGAGCTGAACATCAAAGTGCAATGGAAATGTAAAATCCTTAGTGCTGTGATTCCTCCTTTCATCTGTGCTTTTTCTCCTGGCAAGGTGTTACAGGCCGCTCTTCTTTCCTATGCAACAGAATAGACTCAGGCTTCAATGAATGTAAATGGAGCCTCTGGATCAGTTTTGTTATGCTTTAGAAGTTTTAACACTCTCTAAAATTAATTTGAGGTTGAATATTTTCAATCAGCAAAAGCAGGTACAAACAGTCTTTCTAGGACAAAGCATAGATATTCTTCAGGCTCAAATTACAGCAAGATGGAGAAGAGCAGGAAAATTGGGAATAATCCATCCTAGGGTACTCCTTAGGCTGGGTCAAGCCATAACACTGTGTAGTGGTGACAAACGGGCCTCTGGGCCAGAGGCTTTGGTGCAGGATCTGCCTCTCCTTTGGACACCATGTCTCGTCCCAACTGCAAGGCCGGCAAAGCACAACCACACAGGCTCGAGGTGCCAGGAGCTGCCCACACCAAGGTCCATTGCCAGGGTGGGATCCCACAAGCACTGCCCGCCCTGGGGATGCCTCAGCCTGTGTGTGGGATAGAGATGTATTCCCTGATCTCTTGTTGCTCATGCTGTTCTTTCCTGCAGCCAGTTCTGCTGTGCTCCTGTCTTGCCTCTCATATTCTGTTTGGTTTCACCATACATTCAGTTACTAGAGAAAACATCAGCATCACTGTCTTGGTGTACAGCCCAAGTGACTGGTGCCTTCAGTTTGGGGAGTGTGAGTAATTCTTTAAAATCTCAGTGCTCCCATAGACCAGTGATTATTGTACAGGAGAGATCACCATGAAAAAATAAGGCTGCTTGTGTAACAAAAAAACCCTGAAATATAGTATAAAAAGTATAATGTAAAGTTACAACAGCAAAAACTCCAAAATGAAGGAAGAAGAGGTCTTAAGACCAGTTTTTAACGTTTTGTCAAGAAATTACAGAAATACGTACTGACTTAATTATTTGGAGCGATACCAACAGGCAGCCTAAAACAATAATGTTTACTTATTTCCGAAGCACTCTTTACTTTTGTGAACAATCTCAAAATTGTTTTCCATCTGTGGAAGGCTGGCCTGATTTAAGAAAGACTTCTCTAATGTGGCATGCACAATATCTGATGAACTGTGGTCCAACCTATAGAGCAAACTGCTACTGACAAGCATTCTGAGTAATTTGTCCATACAAGATTAAAGGGAAAAAAATATTTCTGCAATTTACAGTGAGATCCAAATAGGCACTCTGTGAAAATGTGTTTGCAGTGGGTTAGTCCTGGCTGGATGCCAGGTGCTCACCAAAGCCACTCTGTCCCCACCCTCCTCAGCTGGACAGGGGAGAGAAAATACAATGAAAGGCTCTCAGGTTGAGATAAGGGCAGGGAGAGATCACTCTGATCTACACCATGGACTGCAGGGCTGTTTGTCTCACATATTCTCATTCCTGTCTCCATCTGCACAGGTTTTTCCCCCCTCTGAAATACCTTATCCCAGAGTTGCTGCCACGATTCCCAATGGGCTCAGCCTTAGCCAGTGGCAAGTACATCTTGGAGCTGGCTGGCATTGGCTTCTCAGAGAAGCAACCCCTTTAGCCCCCTCTCCACTACCAAAGCCCTGCCAAACACAACACGGTGTTAAACAAATTTGGCTACAGCTGCTGTATAAAATCAAAACCAGAAGTTACTGTAGTTTATAGTAAGAAATACTCAGTGATGTAGTGTCAGTTAATTTGTATCTGTATCCTCCCAAGAAGGGAATGTTCTTCAGTCTTGCTCATTTAAGAATATAATCTTTCTCTGGTCTTTGAAGTGATGAAATGAAGGAGATCATGGAGGCACAGAAATTAGAGCAATAAAAAAGCTATTAGACTGTAGAGCTCATTATTACATCCCTAAAAGGCTACTCTGCAGTGCATTCTTGGGTACTTTTTCCGGTATACCTAAAAACCTGAGAGCATGGAAAGAATGAAGGAGCAATTCTAGTTTGCAGAAATGTCAGTCCTTTTCTCTCTGCTTTGATCAAGCTATAGGATGAAGCAAAGCAGTAATTGCTGTCATTATAGAGAACAAATCTATTTGCATTTCTACGCTGCTTCAGATCTAGCTGTGAATACCTAATCAGTCCTATTGCTGGAAAAATATTTTCTAGCCTCTTGTCAAATCTCTGTCTGATTGCAGTGCATTACTGCAAAGACACTTGACTCCACCCATGTTCTGGGCCACATCTCTAGAGGGCTGTGGTGAGAATTTTTGAAGCCAGTGCTGCCGTATAGGAAACAATGTGTGTCAGTGGTCCAGTAAATGGGTGTTTCACCTCTAATAGAATCTTGTCCAGCATAACATGCAGGGGTACCTGTGTTTCTAGAACTGTAAAACTCTGAATAATGGGTGTATAAAGTTCCTATTGCACATATTTACAGGAATAGTGGCATTTCCCCAGTGTCTGTACTAGTTTTAGCCATAATAATTACATTGCATTTTTCTCACTCAGACTTCCCCAGCAGTTTTGACTGTAGGCTGTGTTTCTCATTCCCTGTTCTACACACTTTATCAGTGATAAGCATTATCGAGTGACTGCTATATTCCGATGCAACTGTAACTGCACAAGTGACACGTATTTGTAAATTTACCCTGAATCTGGAGGAGTAACACCTGCTTTTCTACTAATCTGTAGTTTTGTTTTGCCTTCACAAACCTTGGAAATTGGAGGTCAGTTTAAGTTTAGTGCACAGTTCTCAGGTCTGATATAGCCACTTTGTTTCCATCACCCACAGAAAGCTGTAACCTGGCCAGGTTAAAGATCCTTATAGGAAAAGGAGGTGGCTGAAATGGCACAGAGCTGGCACACTGTCCAACTGCTCATGTGAGGAATGCAAGGGTGCAGACAGATCACTCATTACTCCTGAGTTCCAGCTGTGCTCACACCTTGATAGCCCTTGTTTCAGCTTGTAACTTGCAATTAAATAATCAGCTTGTTTTACAGAAGAAGTAGAGTTTACTTCCTTTTTATAATCAGTTCATTTATGTTAGTAACTACTGTGTCTTATGATGCATTGTATCACATGGATTTGCTTTATCAATAGGCAAATGTTTATATGATTCATCTGACAGAATTGGTCATGCCTTCAAAAGAAAAGGCCACTCTTTCTCCAAGCTCTTCAAATACTGAAAGATCAATAAAACCCACAAAACATGCTCAGGGCGGTACCAGAGACTGACAATCAGGCCCAGTGCCAGTGAGTAACAATGTAAAACCAAAGCTATTCGTGCAGTTCCTTTGTCTTTAGACCCTATTGACAAGAGTCAATGCTAGGAGTGATAGTCAAGGTGAACAAGTGAAGGAAAAGAGACATAACATTATAAATAACATTATAACATCATAAAATAACAGTTTTTATTGTTGTTTTCAACTAGCCAAATCCCATATGCTTGCCTTATTTAATTTGATATGTAATGCACATAAGTTAGACAAAATTATTTGTCACATGGTTTGATGTTTTTACATATGCACTTAAGAATTATATTCTCTGTAATCCACTATGTTAGAGCTGTTCCAAAGTCAAAATCTTTTATACAAATATCTCAATCTTTTCTCATCAAAAAATTCATTTTTCATCTATTTACAAAGTAAATTTTCCCTGAGAAAGCAGCCAATATCTCACAATTGCCTTTCCATTTCGTCAATTTAATTATCATTCGTTCACCTCACTCAGAAAACATCTAAGGCAATTTTCCACTTAATCATTTCAACTAAAATCTACAGTAGTAGCTTTAGATTTTATAGATTGTCAAACCTCATCCTGTAGAACTGGAAATTTTATTTGTTAAACAAGACACAAAAATTACGAAAGATCCTGTAATGGCAACAGCATGTCCTGTAACTGGGCATGTTCAATCCTTAACATTTAGAGAAGTGCCCTTCATGAGATGCACTGAATCAATCTTTCCTAGAGATACTACTTCCACAAACTATTCAGAGATGCTGTAGTAGAACTCTGTTTTATACATCCAACTGTGTAAGTCTTCTTAATCAGATCCTAGTGCTAGAAAAATAAAATACGTTTATTTAGAAGGTTGTGCTGCCTTCAGGGGAAAGGAAATGAAAAACTAGGCAGGGAGTGAAGTAGATCTTGATACATCTGTAGATTTGTGCTGGTGGTTCAATCATATATCCTACAGGATCCTCTAGGTTTATGTCCTAAACCCCAGAAGGAAAAAGAAATAACTTCTACCTACTGCCTTCCACTAGCAATAACTAACCAAATTCCTGGGAATTTTTAAATGGGAGCTATCCTTAACTGTTGTCAGTGAGGAGCATGGGTTTAGGGTAGAGCCACAGAACATACTCATACTGCTGTGTGGTCGGGCTCTGTACAGTGTGACCTACAGAAAAAGAAGTTTAAAACAAAAGAATTCTACATAGGGCTTTTTACAGGGTTAAAGCCTGCAAGAGTCACACTGGTATGTCCAGATCTGATGGAAAACAGCTTGCACTCAGAATATCTAGTCTCTTCTTGGTAGTGGGGACAGGAGGTTTTAATTGGCATTGCTCAATTTGCAATATATTTGATTAATATTAGTCTTCTCCCCGAGGGATTTTTTGTGAATAGGCTGGACCTCTTGAGGCTGAGGGTAGATATTTTTAGCAACCAATTTGCCAGAAATTTTTTTGGACCTTTTAGACCAGTCACTGGCATAAACCACTCCCTGAGGCTGCCCAAGGAGCAGAGACTGGAATGGACAGGGAATGATGAAACATAAGTTGTCTTACTTTCATCTTGTGCCCAAATTCACTCTTCCTCCATTTGCAGTACTGCTCATTTATAATAACTAACTCTGCTATCTTTACCATAGATGTTTTGAGGCATCAGAGATAAAAAAGTCAAATCTTCTGCACAACATTCTCATTATCATAATTAGCCATAATTAAAGAACTTTTTTAACAGATACATATTTGATGCATTTTTGTATAAAAAATAACAAAGCTATAATGAAGAAATAGTTATGTTCCATGGAGCAGAATCAACAGTAGACTGTGCAGNTTTGCCCTAGAAAGGATGCTGTTTAAAAAATAAACCCAAACTAAATATGTTTGTTAAAGGTTGAATGGCTTTCTTTTCCTGTTTACACTCTTACAGAGATTCTCACTCTATTAGAGGTCTAATTTTTGGATTTCAGCTACAAAGACACAAGACTGACCCATATCCCAAGAGGTAACCACACCCTAATTTAGAAGTGTGAAACTCAGGGCTGATATTCTAAAGTGTCCCTTATTTCTACAGGAAATGAGCCAAGCCCAGGTAGGCACCTGGGAACTCTCAAGGCCTAGCAAGGGCCCTGTCTGTCCTAAGCACATTCAACTATTACACCAAACAATAGATTTTGCATTTGAAAATTGCACTATAAATTATATGTCCATTAAGGGTACCTGAAAATTTCCATTTATCATGCAGGTATAAATTCCTATTTTTTTTTATTCTTGAGGACTTGTATCACTATTTGACTGAACTAATCCAATAAAAATGCTAAAGCAGTTTTAAATATTTTTCTTCATAATTCATTTCATGCCCTGTTTTACAGCAGGTTATTCTGTAATCTAATTTACATTATTCTGAAATCACAAACTGATCATAATTACCTTTTAATGGTAATACAAGCTCATTTAAAGGCAACATCAGGTGCTCCACTGAAAACCTAC
>VYZS01002015.1:2062-30612 GCA_013400695.1 Neodrepanis coruscans | reverse complement strand
GGCGGGGGGAGCCCCGCGGGACCGCGACCGGCCGCCGCCCTGCGCCGTGGGCTTCGTGGACTGCCTGTACGGCACCGTGCCCAAGCTGAAGGAACTGCACGTGCACCCCCCCGGCATGCAATACCCGGACCTGCAGCAGGACGCCAGGCTGAAGGAGACCCTCCTCTTCGCGGCCGCCAAGGGCTTCCCGGACCACCAAACCCCCACAAGCGAATACCTCGAGTTAAGGGCCAAACTCCAAACGAAGCCGGATTACCTCGAAGTCCTGGAGAAGACCACGTACCGGTTCTGACCGCCGCCCCGCCGCCCGCCCGGCCCCGCCGCCCGCGGGCACAGGATCCAGCTGTGCGCTCTGCCCCGCCAGATGTGCGCGCTGCGGGGCTGGGCCCTTCTCAGATCAGTAATCGACGAAGTGCCTTCGCAGACTTTTGCCAGCAGATGTTAATCAATCATTATTTTTTTATACTGAAACTGAGACTTTGACTGTGCCATGTCATAAAGGTATATTATTATTATTATATTATTATTATTATCGGGGATCTTTGTATTGATCCTGATTAAGTAAATTCTATGTGTGTCTCTCTCTCTTTTTTCATTTCCTTTATCTTTTTTCTTTTATTTTCTTTATTCTCGTTGTTTGTTTTGTTTGTTGGCTTTTTTTTTTTTTTTTTCCGTTGCGAGTAAACTTCCTTGATATTTTCCCTTGGAGGGGAGGGGGAGGGAAGATGGCATTTTACGGCTTGCTTTCTTCTTGCCCATCATGGCACAGATCCTGTACATTTATTTAAAAGAAAAAAAAAAGATGCAAAAGAAGCAAACGAGCGCAGTTTGCTGCATGCCTGGAAACTGCAAGAGGGAAGGGAGGGGAGGGTCTTGCTCGAATGTCTCACTCTTGTCTCTCTCCCTCCCTCGCACGCACACTCGCCCTCACCCTCCCCGCACCCCTTCCCTTCCCCCTCGCGGGGCGGGAGCGGGGCCCGGGAGCCGCGGGGGGAATCCCGTGGGATGGGGGAACCCCCCCCGGAGCCGAGCAGCCCGAAGGATGTCAGCACGTGGCGCACACACCTAGGGGATGCTCAGTGACACTTCATCATGACGCCATGGTTTTCTGGAGGACATCCGCACTTTCCTAATAAAAGCGACATGCAAATATACAGGAAAAAAAAAGAAAAAAAAAAAGGAAAAAGAGGAAAAAAAAAGCTACTGGGCACCTCTCACTAACAGCTTTGTAGGAAGCACTTTTAATGTTTTCTCTCATGCACACATTCACACACACACACACACACACACAAAGGTACAACAATGTGCATATATTTATTCTGTAATTTCAAGTGAATATAAATTGTAAAGGTAATGTTTAATCATTGTACAGTGATGCGTCTGGTATAGCTTTCCTAATAAAACGTTTTGAAAAAAAATGCATATATATATATATATATATACACACTCAAATATATATATATATATAGGAATACAAAGCTTGAACCTGAAACTTCAGCTTCCCCCACGGAGATTTCCTTCCCCCATCATAACCTTGAACGCTATTTTATTAATAACAGTTCGATGCACTGTGATGTTAACAGAGAAAAAAAAAATCCCTGTACAGCGTCTCTTGCCAAGATACCACCCGAGACTGTCACAAATCCGATTTGCGATCTGTATCCCCGGCGCACTGTGCTGATAGTTAAAAATATCGGGAAATCTGGGAGCGCATCCCTGCGGAGCGCTGGCTCCCGGCCTGCTGGAGGCGCCGAGGCATCGCTGAGGTGTCCGCGGTGCTCGCAGCCGGGTGAGCAGTCAGAAGGCGCAGGAAGGGAGCGAATTAAACCGCATTTCCACTTTGGAATGTGAGGATGCGGTCTGGGAAAGCATCCCAGCGGCCGCCGCCTCCCGGCCCTTCGCTCCGCTCCCGCTGAAGCGAGAGCGAGACCGAAGAGCGTCGGATTCCCGTGGCCGGGCAGGTCCCGGTTGGTATCTTGTCGCCGTGGGTACCTTGTCCCCGCTGGCATCCCCTGTTCCCGGTGACATTCCCTGTTCCCGGTGACATTCCCGGTCCCCGCTGTCCCCACCAGGTGGCGCCGCAGCTCCAGCGCTGGGGCGGACACGGACACGGACACGGGCTCGGATCCGCTCCTGGAGCCGCTCCCATCCCGACCCCTCTCCCGACCCCCTCCCGTCCCGCCGAATGTACCCCCGGGCGCCTTATCCCGGGGCGGGCGGAGCCCTCCCGGCACAGGCGCTGCCCCAAATCGATTCAATTATTGACTTTGATGCAGAATGATCGAATCTCTCCGTAAATGTCATTTGTCTCAACAGCGGTCAGGGCGATTCCTCCAGGTGTGTGGAGCTCCAAAGGTGCTGCCCGGAGCGCTCCTGCCGCCGTCCCAAGGGGACCGGGAGTTGTCCCGACGCAGGGTCACATTCCCAAGGTCGCTCCCCGACCATCCACGCTCCTTCCTCCGGGGAACAGCTCGGTTTCACCCCGCACAATGGGTTTTCACAGCCCATAAATAGTTGTTTTCCCCCCCAGTGTCGCTATTTACAGCTCCAGCCGGGATGCTCGTTGCAGGCTTTTTTGGGTCCATCTGTCTTGGAGAGTCAGTTCCTAAGCTTTGGTAGCAGCTGTGTGTGTCTGGAGATGGAGAAACAGCTCCAAACGTCTGTAAATCCAGCATCACCTCCCCAACATCAGTAAAAATACTCCACGTTTGAATTGCCTCTCTTGAGTTGATACTGTGTTTTATCACTGCTGCCTTCAGCTCTAATCTGTTCATTTGTGTGCTTTGTTTTTTGTTGTGTTGGTTTGGGGTTTTTTTAAAGGATAATAGAGGAGCATGCACGTGCTAAAAGTGTTAAAGATGCAAGTGCAAAGGCCAGATCCTTCTTATCATCGTTGTAACAACCACATTGATAAGCCTACATGCAAGTAATGCCTGGAGCTGTGTAAATCAGGTTAAAGTACAACCCCCAGTGAGAGTGGTGCTGTAAACATTTGGCAATGTCATCAAACCCCCGAGTGTTCATCCTTGTATCCAAATAGAGTAAAGCCGGTTGCAAATAATGTTTATATTTTAATTAAACTGCAGAAAGGCAAGAGAATTTCAGCATAACTATAGGCAGGAATCTCGCCCGTGGATGGGGAGGAGATCTTATTTATTCAGTGGAAATAAGTTTGTTCTATGAGAATGGAATTTTTGTATTAAAAGAGGTAATTTTTGGCTTACGTTGAGTTATTTTTCTTTCCTTGCGTAGGCTCTTCCTTTTCCTTGTGTACTGAGATGATTTGGGGGATGATTTGCTCTGCAAGTGTTGACAATGTTTAAGTGTGATATCTGAGGGGTGTTTTGATGACTTTTATTTTTGCTGTTTCATTGTGCTGAGCTGAGGCTGAGTGGGTGGCACCATCACTTTCCACTGCAGGAAACCAAAGTGGATCCATCATCTCTGGGGTGTGATGGGTGACTCTTGACCTGCTTCAACCCAGGTTACACCTAATTCATAGGGAACATTAATGATAAGTATATCATTATCAGCAGTGTTATTGGTGGCATTCATGATGCTGGGAAGGAATCAAATAAAGTCAAAAACGATCTGCAGTCACATCTGAGCTGTTTGATGGGACTCAATTCGAAATAAATATTTTTTTAGCTTATTGCATTGTTGTACAAGTACCTGGTGTTGGCTTGAGCAGTTCGGCTCGTGGGGGTGCTGGTAGCAAAGCTCTCAGCATGTGTTTGGTCTGTTCACTCATTGACTGTATTGAAATTCTTCCAACAGGTGGAAAAGAACAACAAGGCCAGGTAAGTCCCAGTCCCAGGCAGTAACAACTGCACACAGGAAACAGAAAGGATGTTCATGGTGCTCAATTATTGGTGCTCTTTTGTATTTCCTGGATATTGTCATTGATGTCACTGTCATATTGTACCCTGGGCTAAAAGATTTGTGTGGGAATTGCTTCATGGATCTTTTGAGTGTATCAACAGCGAGAGAAGGATGTTCATTGTTATGGTGTGAATAATAATCTGAATTTTGGAAAGTCAGCCAATGGCTGTTGCAGGAAGACAGGACCCTATTGCTCTGCTTAGATGAATATTGAGACTCTCATTTATGATGAGATTCAGTGAATATGAGTAAAGCTCTGGTAGCACAAGGTTTTGTCAGAGAAAACCCCTTGGGAGTGTCCCCTCACAGCTGATTTGTGTGGTTTTGTTCAAGTTGTGTTCTCCCTGTGACCTTTTCCAGCACCAGCACAGAAAAGTCCCTACAAAACGCCAACCTTCAAGTGCTCTACATTTCCTGAGGGGTTCCAGCAGCACTTCATGAGCTCTGGGCTGCTTCCCCTTGGTTCAAGTACCTGTTTCCCTGCAGTAACTGGGGTTCAGGTGTAACAGGGGTGTTCACGTGAAGAAGGAGTGCAGGCTTTGGCTCTGAGGGTGGCAGTTCATTACTCAGCTGCATGACTCAAGCACAGGCTATGACTCCTGGCACAGCTCCAGCCCCTTAGGTGTCAACTTGTTCCAGGATTGCACTTCTTCCAAAGGCATTTGCTTTTACAAGGTGGATTTATGTGCACTTGGAAATCAGGCTGCTGGGTGTTGCATATTCCCTTTTCCAAGGCTTGATTCTAAATCTGGCTCCCTCATAGCTGAGTTTCTCAGTGAATTTATGCAGGTATATGTTTATTTCTGGGTTATTCAGCACAACACAGTTGTTCTCCATGGAAGAAATGTCAGTCCACACAATATGGAGTTTCACAACAGCTCCTTGTAGAAAAATACGCTGTTTTTTAATGCTGGTGTGAGTGGAAATACATCTGATTTTTTTCCCCAATTATTTAAATATTTCTGTTTTATTTGAGCAAGTGTAGCTCTGCCCAAATTTGAAGCCTAGTGGAAGAAGTGGAATGTGCTTGGAACAAACCTTTTTTGTGGCTGTGGACTGGAAACCCAATTCTGCTGCCTTGAAACACCACATTCTGCTCAGTTTTAGTCAACAGTCTTGAATGAAGAGCAAAATCTGATCTCAGAAAATTACAAAATGTATTAAGTGGATTCAAGTATGTTGAGACAATTACTCCCTCTGACTGTTTCAGAATAAAATGAGTAATAGTATAAAGAAAATGGGTTTGCTATCAATTTAGTAATTTTTCTGATTGATCTCACAAATTAGCCAGAAAATCTTTAATGCTCTTGATTTTAAAATAAGAACATTTTGCATCAAGACAAATTAGTTTAGTGCTAATGTCATTGGTAACCAAGTAGCAGGGAAGATTATTAATGCAAATTATTTGGAAATACTTTATTAGTATTTTCTTTTTGCTTGGAAACAAGAAGATTAAGGTTTCTTCCAACCCATCTATGATTCTATGATTAACACTGAAAAATGTTTCATATAATTTTTTTAAATATCTTTGCCTTGACCCTTATAATTTCTCAGTTGCAAAATGATGTATTTCCCATTTTTGTTTGGGCACTTTGGGGTGTTTCTGAGGAAAGCAGCAGCTTTGCCTCACATGGGGTTCCCCAGGAGGCTTCTGGGGTGAAACTTGTGGGTTATCTTTGATCCCTGGGAAAGCATCTGGAAACATTCCCTTGTAGTGGCATTTCCTGTTAAATTGGTTGATATTGTGGTGTTTTTCACAACGGTGTCAGATGAATCATTTTTGTGGAAAAATGAGGAAAAGGCTGAAAGGAGCAGAGCCACTGGCATTGCTGCAGGAATGTTCTGTCCCCCCTTTGCACTGGGAAATATGCGGAGGGTGGATGTTGCATCAATCCTTAGATTTCTGAGTGTTAATCCCAAATTGGGGATTATTTTAGGGATTATGAAGATGTAGGTACATGCAATGCTCAGCTGGTGGGTGCCTTAAAAAGAACAGATACTAATAGAGGGCACAGCACAATGTAAAATATTGATAACCCAGCATATGTCATGTACTGAATCTTTAATGTCCATTTGCTTTTTTGAACATCTTTATTTTTCTACCAGAATGTTCTCAATCTTTCAAGAGTGAAAGATTTTGTATATTCTTGTATATTCTGTGAATCTTGAAGAAATATTTTGGGTTAGCCAAGGGTTGAATCTCTCCATGTTTGGGAATATCCTGTCCATTGGCACAGCAATTTGGGACTCCTGTCACTGTAATTCTAAAAAAACAACCAAAAAACCTCCAAAAAATGCAGAAGAAAGGCTTGGGAATCTTTTCCTACAGGGACCATCTCACCTGAACTTAATGTTCTCCAAATGTTACAGTGGCATTAATATACTGTTATGTAATTTTTATGGGGTTTTCTTTTTGCTTTCCTCAGCTTTCCTTTGCTTTTCCAGCATTATGTATATATATATAATATCCATTATCTAAATAACCCTTGAACCAAAATCTCTCGTTGAACTTTGGAGGCTTTAGCTTTGCAAATTAAAGTTAACTAATGGTTTGTGAGGGGTTTTTTTTGTTTTGTTGGTCTGGGGTTTTTTTGTTCTGTGATTTTATTCTGAGTGTGACCAGAGACAGGGGAACATTTCAGTGTAAAAATTCTCATCCAACTATACTTTTTATAAGACTTTTGAATGTAATTCTTTGGTTCATTTTCTTTGGAGAACGAAATAGTTCTGCTCAAAAGAGCAGAGGAATTGCCACTCAGGCTTAGAGCTGAAGTGTGTTCCCTCTGCTCCTGAGAGTGCCCAGCACAGTCTGGCTCAAAGGGAGATGTAGGAAATTCCCATTAGTGGGATTACAGGGTTGGATTTGGCCAGCTAATCTCCAGTACCTGGAGTTAGTGCAGCACAGGAGATACCAACCCACTGTGCCCAGGGAACACTTAGAAAAATGTAGTGTTTTGGTAAAAAAATGAACTTAAAAACATTGGTAATGGATTCTGGACATTTAAAAGTTTGTCCTCTTTAGAGAATTCCTCTGAGTTTCTTTGGTGCTGTTAAACTGCCATGCAAGGGCACATCTGATCAGTCACCCTCGAAGCACTGCTGGAAGAGATGTGTAGCTAATGAATTCTTTTTAATTAGAGGGCAATTTCTTGTGGCATCACTTCTGTTATGTTTTCTTGCAGTGACCCTAAAACCTGGCTGCTTTGGAAAGTGGATAGTATTGGCAAGCAAAGAAATATGGCAAGTAAAGGTATTTTTTGATCTGGTTTCTGTCAGTGTTTTCTTCAAAGAAAGGGCAAGTCACAGCTCTGGGGTCCTTGTTCTGCAGCCCTGAGGAAGAGAAAGGCACTGATTAAGGCAAAGAGTCATTGTTTAATCTGTGCTTAATTCTCCTTTTTGGTTTTAAACAAAGAAAGAATTGTGGATGTACCTCATTTATAAATATATATAAATAGATATATTCCTCCTGTGAGCAGTGAGGGGCTGGGATCCTGCAGCCAGGAGTGCTGGTGGGAGGAATGACAATGGCATGGCTGGGAGATGGGTTAAGCTGTGACAAGTGGGAGCTGTGCCAAGGTTAACAATGCCAATGGCACCTGAAAGTCAGGCACCTCTCACTGAGTTAGAGAGACAGTCAATAACTACATGAAATCCTTGTTGAAAACTCTTGGTTTAGAACAGGCAAACAAATATCTCACAGAACCCTATTTTTCCTGCCTTTGGCCCAAGTTCCCAACCAGCCTCCAGGTCTTTGTTATTCCCAGCCTTGCTCTGACCTCTCTGCATGCTCAGATATTCTTTTGGCCGAGGACAAGTTCTGACCCCTCTGTTTGCATGGAGTGGAGAGCAGCTGAAAATGTGGTTCTCTCTGTTGGGTTTTTCTGTAGAGTGGTGTGTTGCACCTCAAGACTTCCCTGTGTATCTCCTGGATTGCCCACCTGTAACTCAGCTTTGGTTGGCCCTGCTGGTATCACAGTGGTGCTTTGCCAGCCCCTGCAAGCCAAGCAAAGTCTGCTAAAGCCTCCAGAGCACAACCCCCTGATCAGATGGAGCTCTAACAGCTGCACTCCGGGGAGAAAGCGGAGATGGTCCCAAAATTAGTTGCTGTCAACTCAAAGAAGGAGTAACTGCTTCCCCTGTTGATCCTTCTGCCGGAACAGGGCGGTTCCTGTATGGAAACACTGAACCTGGGTTTGTACAGTGTGTACAATGTGTGCTGGGTGTGTGTTCAACTCTGTATCCATGAATATGCTGTTAAAATGTAGACCTGGATTTTTGGAAGGTCCTAGGAACGTGGCTTGCTCTGGACTGTTCTTGCAATCTGGGCATTTTGGTTATGAAGCTAAAAATAGTTGCTTCCTGACCTACATCCTCAATGTAGGTCAGTGGAGGCACTTTCTCAGACATATTAACATTTTGGACACTTCATCTTAGCAGCATATTGCATCTCCTAGAATAGGTTAGTAGAGGCAAGGCAGGAGAAATTGCTGCAGCTCGAGTCATTCAGAGAGGTTGCCAAGTTTCTCAGGAACCAGAGTGGCAGAAAATAAGGATTATATTTAATTTGGGATGGAAAGGCAACCGTGGGGTGTTCAGCAGAGGCAGCTCAGATCATCTTGGCTCTGTGGGGGAGGGAGAATTTATAACTCTAGCTAGCTAAGAAGCAAGCTGTGTGTGCATTTGTGTGTATATATATATTTATATATATGTATATACAAAGCTGTGTATGTGTATATAACACCCCCTGTATATATGTATGTATGTATATGCCCAAGATGTATAATATGTGTATCTAGAGATATGTATACATTTCTATGAATTTCTATTTCTCTATATAAATAGTCATGCAACTATGGGAACTCACAGATCAACAATGTGTCCTTTTCTTTAAAAAGCTGCTTCCATTAATGTCATATTGGCACGAATGTGTTAAGTTTTCTTTTCTGAGAAAGAAGTGGTGCTTGTGGCTGAGCACAAGCCTGGAAGGTTTTTTTACTCTTCCAGAGGACTCAGAGTAAATCATTAGCTGCTCCACAACTGTTCTACATTTGTGAAATAAAGTGGTGGCCAAAATGACTCAGGGCTGGTTTTGCAGGGAAACAAAGTGGGTTGTTGACTGTTTGTGCTTTGGAAGCCTCTGTTTTGTTCGCAGAGTTTTGATGGTGAAATGTGTGCACTGATAATTGTTCTGGTTGCTGTTACCTCTCCAGTTAATGGCTTCTGAACCGAGGCGGGGGGGAAAGATGAATTTCCTGCTCTAAAGTAAGTTATCTGGAGTGTGATTGTGATGACTCAGTGATGTATGGATTTCCATTTAGGGTCAGGATGTTGGGCTGTAAATCGAGAATCTTAGCTCAGTGAGCATCTAGTTTGGGATGTGTCTTTTCTGTCATAATTGATTTGAAATGATTTCAATTCATCATCAGAACAAGCTATACCTTAAATCATGATAAGCTCAAAGAATCTCTCAGCTGGAAACCCATCATATCAGGGTGAATTTTGCACTTGACTTCGGTGGGGTTGAATCAGGTCAGAGTGTTTCATTCAGCGCTGGCATAAAAACAACCTTGTAGCTGTGCAACTATTAATTAAAATTGTAATTTTGTAATAAAAGCCGCCTAAAAATGACTTCCTAGTTATGTATTCTATGGATAGAGCACTAAGATGTGCTGGCTTTGGTTTGGATTTTGTGTTGCCAATGGTTCCTCTGAGTTTTGCCCTGACTGGAGCTGGAACCAGCTCAGCCCCTGGAAAATAACACTGCAGTGGAAGGGAAAAGCTGCAAAGCAATGATCTCTGTCAGCATTCCTTAAGCTGTCTGCCTGGAACGAGGGCTGAGCAGTGAATTACCACATGTGCTGGGCTGGAATAAATGTAGGTCGTGGTAACACGGATTTGTCCCGAGGATTTGGGCCCCCGTGTGGCAGAGCCCCTTCCCTTGGGCACGCCGTGCACAGAAATGTCCTTGTGCCTCCAGCAGTGACCAGCCCAGGCTGGAGTGGCCATCAGAGCAGCTTGGATCTGTCAGGCTGCCAATCTGCCATCGTTTGCAAACTCTAATGTGATTAGAAAAGAAAAGAGGGAGAATGGATTATTCCTTTTTGGAGTCCTTTGCTTCCTTGGAGGCAGAAGACAAACAAAAGCAAAATCATCACGGACATCGAAAGGGGGGGCCAGTGGCTCAAAACATATGACATTGAGTGAGATATTTCTTCTAAGCTTCTTGATTGTGCTTTGCCTTATTTTTTTCATCTGGGGGAGATAAGCACCTTATGGGAAAGTGCTTCCCAATCTCTTTTGCATAAATGTTACAGTGAAACTTCCTGTGATATGTAGCTGCCTGTTCAAGAAAATAGGTCATTTCCATACAAATGTCATATTTCTATGCAGAAAATATGCTGAATTCATACACTGCCTTCTAGTTAAAGCAATCCCTTTGCTGCTTTTGTGATCTCAGCACATTTGCCTGAGTGAAGACGACCAGTGGAGGAGCAGAAAAGATGATTATTTTTTAATTAACTCATGCAAACCTAATGTCAGGCTAAGCACTTGAATGCCGTGTCTCTGGGGCAGACACAGGAAGATCATCCTCAAATGGCTAATTTCTCCTTTTAGCAAGAAGCATTGGAGTCTGAGCACGGTGAATCACAAAGCTCTGAGCCGCTGCTCTGCTGAGCCTCCGGAGACTTGGGGAAAGAAGTTTGTCTGATGTCACTGGTTCAAGGAAAAGCCTGGATGTCCCTGTCCTCAGGGAAGCAGCCATTCACACAAGAAACCCACAGGCTGAAGCCAGGAAAGGAGTGATGAGGTCTGCAAATCTCCCTCTACTCTGTGGCAAACTGTTCCTCGCAGGAGGAATTTAATCTGTGACGGACCTGGGCTTGCACTGCTGCTCTAAAGAAGCAATAAACCAAGCCTGCCTTCTAAAAGCTGAGTTCTGCCATGGGTTTTATGTTTAACAGAGGAACAGTGGATTTGGGGAGCAGACCCACAAACCAAGGGGATGCTGTAGATGGACACCCAGAGGGATGATAAAGCCTGGAGCTGCCTGTGACTCCACTGGTGCAAATCACTGCTGTCCCTGTGCTGGGGACGTGATTTGGAGGGGTTTGGCACCTCTAGTGGGCTTTCTAAGCAGCCACTAGGATTTCTTTAAATAAGTTTAAAAATTAAGATGGATCAGCCCAAATTCTCAGCTGGTGTGAGCTGCCCATCAGCCCAGCAAAGTTCTTGGGCTGCCTCACCCTGTGTGTGATAATCTTCCCCCTTTCCACCCAGCTGGTGATTTTCTTTCCCATGGGAATGCAAAGGGCTGAAGTCATTGCTGTGGGATGGCCTTTGGTGGCACCTGCATCACTTGGCCCATGGATGGGCTGTTAATTCACAAAGACAAAGGTTTTGCAGCTCCTGTTCAAATTCTACATCCTTTAAAAAAAAACATCCCTAAGGAAATCTCTCTTTACTGAATCCTGCTTAAAGCCAGAAGGATATTTTACAGTTCTAACAATGAAAAAGCTCTATTTGATACATTTTATTATCAAACAAGCAGCTACTGAACACCAAGGTCTTGGCTGGAGTATGAGACACCCATCAATTTTTCCAAAGTCATTATTTTTTCCTCCTCTTCCCTCTGCAAATCACTTTGGTTCCAACCCGTCCTATTTTAATTTGTTCCCTATATGGGAAAATAAAGTGATTTTAGGAGGTTTGTGTCTTAAGGGGAGAAAAATATTGCTGGGGAGAGATCTCTCCCACCCATCAATCCTACCTGGAGCTTTGGGACATGTAGGTATTTCAAATTAATTAGAATTTAACTGGAATTCAACTCCTGTTCCCAATTTCCTGTCTCTGTGGGGAAGACAGTGAGAATTTCTCATAAAAAATATTATACTGTGTGTTTTTAAATGTCCAGATAATCTATTTAATGGAAAGTATGTATATAAAAAAAAAGAAGTAAAGTATATTACTGATATTTCTTCCCATAGGAAGGGATTTTATGTCTTAAGTAAAAATTAAACAGTTACATTATTAATATAAAAATAATTATTAACTTCTCAAAATGCTGTGCTGTAATAAATCAGTGGCAAATCTGGATATTTATGTGACAGTGTTAGGATTAAGTTCTGAACAGTTAAGGTGGGGATTTAGTTGTTGAAGATTTTTCATCTTCAAAAATTTTCCATGGAAAAAGTCTTCTTTTAACTAGAAAGCAAAATCCTCAATTTGTTTTTTATTTTATGATTATTTGGTAGCTGAAAAGAATGTGACCCCTTGAATGTTACTTCAAACAAAAAGGTCTCTGAAATTGTTTTCATCTTAAGAAAAAAACCATCTTTTTCATCTTAAGAAAACTCCTTTTTTGAAACAGAGAAGCTTTCTGGAAACAATACTAATTTAGAAGGATTTTTTTTTTTTTTAGCAAGCCTTTGTTTTTATAGAAATAGAGCAATTTTTTCCTCTTTTATTACCAAAAAAATGTATTAACTTTTATGTGCTTTGATTTGTATCAATTTTATATACAGGGCAAAAATAGTATCTTTAATCTTGCTAATACTGTGGGGAAAAAACCACTCAGGTGCACCAAGGTTTTGTTTTCTGGATTCAAAGATATTTTCTCTACCTGTATCAGTTTTTTTCTGGAAGATATTAAATGTTCTCTGACTTCAGCAATTCACTGCTTTAAGGGAGAAATAAAGGATATATCCCTGGAAGTGCCCAAGGCCAGGTTGGAGCAACCTGGGACAGTGGAAGGTGTCCCTGCCCATGGCAGGGGGTGGAGCTGGATGAGCTTTAAAGTCCCTTCCATGACTCTCTGATATTAAGGATAAATAAAAGAATGAAGTATTAAAGAAGAGAATAACTGGTGGCAAATGGTTTTCAATTAAAAAAACCCCTTGGGCTTCTATTGCCAGAAATGTGGGTGAGACTCAACAGGGGTTTGGGAATGAATAATTCTTTTGAAATAATATCAATTTACTCTCTTGTGTTGTTACATTATTCCAAGTGCAAAATATGCCTGAGTTCATTTGGGGTTTGTTGCTGCCACCTTGTCATTGCTAAAAATGATAGTTCTGGGCAATGGGAGAACCTGGAGAAAATAGGAGTGGCTTTGCTTTTCCAGTGATGAGCAACACTAGAACTGAAAGTTCTGCTATGTGTAGAAACAACAAATAACCTTAAAAAAGTAACAGCAGAATTGAAAGATTAAAGATGCAGGGAAGAGGAAAAAAGTCCAAATGTGTGTCCTTAGCTGTCCCTGTAGCATTCAGCTGTCTCTGGCACCTCCTTGACTTCTGGGATTGGTGAACACCAGAAATCAGGGGATTTTTCTCAAGTTTGACTCTTTAACACAACCTTTTTTTTTTTAATCCCCCCAGGAAAATGTCACCACAATATCAGGAGGATGGTCTCAATGACCTCATTTATTTATTTATTTTTTAGCTTTTGTGCCAGAACTATAGTCCTGAATGACACAGGGCTCACAAAACGAAGGAGGGCACACAAATGGATTTTCACCTGTTTATTTGTGCATGAAGCAAAGTGTGCAGACAGGCTGAAGCTCTGTGTGTGCATAGGACAGGCATGGCAGGAGAATATTCATGGAGAAAAGAACACACCTCTGGCAATGGCAGGGGCTTCGGATGCTCAAATTAGCCTTTGCAAAGACAAAGGCTGTGCTGAACACACCTGCAGCTGTGGGTAAACCCAGGAAGAAGGAGCATTGTTAAGCTGTTAGAGAGTTGGATTTCTGTCTTACCTTCATTATTGGCTGATTTTCAGCACCTATAATTAATGTGCTCGGGGTGGGTGGCTCTCTTTACATTTGCCTGTTTCTTTTCACAGCTGAATCAGGGCACAAAAACCCCTGAAAATTAAGATTCTCTGCAGTGTGTTTTCCTTGTTTCCTGGTGCTGTGGTGAGCTGGGTGGGAAGAGCTCAAGCAGGACAATGAACTACAGGAGATAAATAGATGTTTGATCCTGAAACCTTCCAGATGAAAAGTTGCTTGTGTTTTGGGCTGGTTTCCAAATCGTAACTGGTTGCAGCATCTTGCAATAAGTAAAGAAAATTTGAATATTCAGGAAGCCCCAAATTGTGGAGTTCTGCAGCTCATGCCCAGTAAATCTGGTACCCTTTGAACTCGAACACAGGTTGCAAAAGTCCTCCAAGATCTTTGAGTCCAACCATTGACCTTTGTGGAAAGGCACTGGGGAATATCCAGGTAATACCTGAGAAATAACTGTAAGAAGCACTTGGGAAGCCACATGCAGGTGTTTTCACTTTCAACAGACCTTTGGAACACAGCTTGTGTGGCATGAGAAATAAATAGTGCCGTTGCTGGCCACTGGCACAGCTCTTTGTAGAGGAGATTCCCAATGGGCCTCAGGAAATATCATAAAATAGAATGATTTGGGTTGGAAGGGACCTTAAAAACCCTCTGGTTCCACTTTGTACCATGGGCAGGGACACCTCCCACTGTCCCAGGTGGCTCCAACCTGGCCCTGGACATTTCCAGGGATGGGGCAGCCACAGCTTCTCTGGGCACCCTGTGCCAGGGCCTCCCCACCCTCCCAGGGAAGAATTTCTCCTGCATTCCAGAAACTGCAGATCAGCCCCTTTTTTTTTCTACAGGTTTAGGAGAGTGCAATTTAAAGCAGAATTCACCTAAAATGTTTTTCTGAAATTGAAAAGTCATGTTTTAGTTCTGGTTTCAAGGCAAATTGATCCCTGTGGTTTCTACAGCTCAGAAAACCTGATGAGGCTCTTGGCTGAGCTTTTTGCCTGATGGAGAGAGAACATTTCATCCTGCAGTGATTGGTATTCAAGAGACTTCCAGACACAAGTGTCCCCTGACAGGAAAGATCAGCATCTTCCTTAGTGCTCCTGTTTGGGTTTAGTGAGGCAGCAGGAGAAGGTTGAGACCAGTCTCTGAATCTGGTGAAAAATTGCCCTGGATGGAGCCACTGTGTTCACATTTAGCAGTGTATGAGATACATCCACATTTACTTTGGATCAATTGGCTTGGATTACCTGGAGCTGCTGCTGAGTAGCTTTAATGGGGTGAAGACCAGGTATTATTTTATCTAGACAGAGCTCTTAGAATTTACTGTAACAGAAGCATCAAAACAAATTTATGGAAGTGTTTTACCTTAAGTGCTGCCTTAGCAACAAGAAGGGGGGAGGTCCTCAGTCCTTGCTGTAGCTCCTTCCACTGCACCTCATTTTCAGGAGTCTCAGCATCCTCCACAAAAGTAACCTCAGCCCACTGTTGTGTTCATTATGACACCACATATTTCACATTAAGTGTTATTTGCTGTAACTCTGCCCATGAACGACGAGCAGCCTTATTGGGAGCTGTCCTTTGCATGCCTGATGTCAAATCCAGATGCAGATCACATTTATGGCTCAAAACACATGCAATGTACATTCATAAATTATCCAGGGAACAACACAAAGTAATGAGAGTCGTGTCATCTTTAGTTTCTCGCTGCGGAGGCAGCAGTGTGGCGTGGAAGATTTATTTACTATTGCAGCCACTGGCTTTCTTGCAGTCAATAGCTCATCCCTTTTAGTCTGCAAACAGGAATAAAGATGTTTTGCAAGAAGGAAAAGAGTAAGACAGCAGAGCAGCTTGGAAAAGTTGGGGTGGGTTGCTTGAATTTTGGAGCTCTAGGTCTCATTTGGAAGAATCCTGTCGTTCTTTCATGTCTCCTTCTCCTTCCTATAGAACAGTGTTTTGAGGACAAATCAATGTATGGAAAGTGTTATATGAAAGCTTGGAATTAGCCATGTTTTCCCTAAAGAGGGCACAGTGATCCCCAAGAGCCAGATCCAGAAATACTGTGGGAACAGAAATGGGGAGCAGGGAGGGAAACCCAAGTGGGGATCAGTGACATGAGGCCATGGGGGTCTCTGCAGAAATTCTGGGAATTGTCCACCAGTAAAAATAGTGAAAGAGGATGAGAGTTTTCATTCAAACCAGTGTTCTGCCAGCTGGAGTGAGAAATGAAACAAGGATGACTGGTTTGGACCTAATTTTTGACTTGTTTTTAGATGCCTGTATTGTGTTCAGGTGCAATGGTCAGACAGAAGAAAATGCCTCTTTTCCAGCCCAAAATCAAATGGTGAAAATTCCCACCCACCCTGGGTGCAATTTATATTTGGGCATTAACTTTCCCACCTTTTCCCACCCCAGGGGATGTATCTGGGCAGCTACAGCCTGTTCCTAAGGTGCCAAAGAGCAGAGCAGGGCTGGGCTGGCACAGGCACCTGCAGTGCCAAGGCAGGGGGCCAGGGCTGGCAGGGACCAGCAGCTCTGCACACAGGGATCTGCACCATGGCCTGGGGGTGCTGCCACAAAGGATCTGCTTTGTCCCAGTGTCCTGAGAGCTGCTTGGTCATCTTGGCCAGAGCAAACAAAGCACATCCCTCTCAGTCAAGGCAGATTCATGTCTGCAGGGAATCCTGATAAAACTCTCTGCAACATGAATGTTTGGAGGCTAAACTTAGTCCTCAGTTACTGGGGATGTCAGCTTGCATCACCAGTAAGCACTGGATGAAATTAGGCCAGAAGGGATTATGGATAACGTGGTTTATGTTGAATATTTCGTTGGAGCAAATCTGAACTGAAAAATCCCCGAATAGTCTGTAACAAGAGGGACGAAAATGCAATGCATTGCCTCTTGTTGTGTTTGTTTGGGAAACAAGAGCCACTCAATGGAGAAGTGACAAGCAGAACATTATTCTTCACATTGCTTTTCCAGGGCATGTTTCCTCCCATGATTTTGTGTGGGCGCATCCCTGTGGACACAGAGAGCCCAGCAAAACAGGATGCAAGAAGGGTCCTTTCAACGAAAGAAGTTTCTTTACAGCCAGTAAAGCAGTTTGCAACAATCAGGGAAAGCAGTGAAATGATTTCCCAGTGGACTCACTCACCATTTTATCATGTTGTGCCAGATTGTGCATGTTACTGATGGAAAGTGAAAGGCTCACAAAAGTTATGGAGGCAAAAATATGCTCCAAATTCGTAGCTGTCTGTTAAAAGCTTGCAGTCCTAAAAGGGGGATTTCATTTGGATTTGTCTCTTTTGTAACAGTATTTAGGGTTATTCTGTAGAAATTCCCATCTGCAGGGCTGGAACATCTCAGAGGGGGTGGGTTTGTTTGTGATCAGAAGTTCCAACAAGGAAATAATAGGGACTGATGCTGAATCAATCATGGTTATATTTTAAAAGTTAGGATAGAAAATATGCTGTGATTCAAGGCATGTGTTCAACAGAAAAATACAAGGACATATCCAAAACAGGGAAGAAAATAAACAACTTTAACTCAGGCAAAATTTCCACCTTTGTTAAATTTTTCATCTGAGTTTAAGCAATAAATTGAGAGAATTTTATTGACTTGACCTTGATCTGAAAATCCAGAATATGAATGTTTTCAAGAAAATAATATTAATATAAAATCTATAGAGCCCTTCTGGACCATTTAGATACTCAATAACTGTGTACAAGTTGTTGGATGTCCCAGGTTTGTGCATTATTAATAGAAGTAGTAGCTCTGCATCTTCCCAGTCCTAATTATTTCTCTAAATATCTCCAGGAAACAGAAGCATAAAGTAGCAAGCATTTAAAAATCCTGGGTAAGCATCTTTTGGAGATTGTGCCTATAAAATGAGTCATGCTTATGTTTACAGTTTTAAATTGGTTTTCAAGCCATAAAAAAAAAAAAGAAGCACAAGATTACAAAATGGCCAAATCAAGGCTCTTACAACGGGATCATGATTATGAGTCAGTAAGATCTTGCTGCATGAGAATCTTTGCCAGTATCAGTGGATAAACTCTTGTTTATTGATGTACTTTTGAAACTAAACTGGAAAAACGACATAAAAGTCGTGTGATATTTTGAAAAAAGTGCCTACACAAACCCTAAACCATTTCAGCAGCAATTTGGAATCAAATAATATTTGTTCAACTCCCCAAATTCCCTCATTTTTGTTGGTGAACTGTGTAGAAAACACACTAACAACTTAATGTATATAGACATGACTATTATTTTATATTAAACATCCATATTACAATCATTTTTCAGGTGTCCTCAGGACTTCAAAACATCTCTGGCTCTTGAGCTCTTCTCCAGAAAAATCAAAATCTGTTAAAAATATTGTCTGGTTCATAGTAACTACAGAGAGACAAATTCTGCTCCTTGGTTTTGTCACTGTTTCATGAAGTCCAGATTTTGTCTGATAAAATATTTTGTCTAAATAAAATATTATATAGGACTGATTATGTCTTTTGTTGTTGCCTTCTGGACACACTGTGGACTCTCTATTTTCCTTACAGGGAGTTACTTATAGTAGTGAAATAATTATTTATTTGTTAAATATCATGGTGGAAAAGTAAAAACCAGCTTATTTTCTTTTGAAGACAGTTCAATGTTTGAATTCCTTAAACATTTCTCTGCGTTGGATCATATGTTTTCCAGTAGAATTGTGATAAAATCAGCATAAAGTTGACGACAGTTTCAAACACCACCATAATGAGCTGAGTTACTTTGATGTTAATTTTCAGCAGATGTGACTTTGAACTGTCAGGAGAAAATTCCCCATGTACACACTTGGTTTATAAACCAGCATTTCTTACGTTGGACTGGCACCACATTTACAACCTTGGATGGTTGTTTGACATCTTTCCTTGGAAATAAACACATGTTCAGTCAGAAATAGATGTGAGTTAGAAGGAAATCTAATCCCTCACTTGAAAATTATCCTGAGGAAACCCCCCAAAATCACTTCTCATGCAGAATAAACATGCACAGAACACAACAGGAAAAAAACCCAACAGATTTTTAGTTAAAAAGTGGTTTTAACACAAATTTAGAGCACGACAGGGATCTAGTCTTGCATTTGGGCACGTGGATTTCAATGCACTTGTTGGAAATGTCTTGGGTTTAATTATATGTTTAAAAAGCATATTCTGTATTTAAGTACCAACAGTCATTTGCTTGAGAACTCTCTGAATTTAGTGGAAGTACCACACAAGCACAAAAGTGAATGTAAATGAGATTCTAAAGCACAAACATCAAATATTTCATTCCGGAAAACACTCCAGTTGTGGAGAATTTGTGCAAGTGCAGATGGATTGAGACAGGGGTCTCTGTGGGGCTTGTGCAGCTGCAGTGACAACTTTTTGGGTCCACAAAAACACACAAGAGCTGAGCCTGGAAGATTTCTACAGTTCCCAGGTCACAGCTTCAAACTGAAGAACCTGGACAGGGAACTGTAAAATGTCAATACAGACAGTGGAGTTCTCCAAAAATGGAATCTCCAGTGTCTCAGTCAGGGTTTGCTGACTTATTTTTCCTTTTTAATCAGAAGAAAAGGTGTATATTTTTTAAGAGAAAGCAAGAAAATAATCCTTTTTGAACTAACAATATTTTTTTTAACATAAGACCCAGCTATTTGAATTTTTATCCATTATTTTATTCATTCTGACGGGCAAACATCCACAATAAATATCCAAGAATTACAGCAATTAATGAAGAAGATCTCCAGCACTGTTCTCTGCCAAACTGCAGGTTATTTTTCTGAGCAGTACAAGCACATACCTGAAAAGTGGAAGTAGCTCATGGTTTAGAGCAAGAGCTGACCAAGCAGGGACTTATTAAATCAACAGAAATAACTCTCAGACCTGAGGCAATAGACTGTGCTTATCTGTTTGCATCTGCTGTTTTCCTTTATTATCACATGCTTAGAATGCCAGCTGAGGAGCAGCCTTGATGTTCCTCCAAGCCTCTGAGCAAAGCTGAGTTACTCATCTTACAACCAACAGCAGCTCCTCCAGGGGAAGGGCTGGGATTTATTGCAAACCACACACGCAGGGAGCAGGGAGAGCAAACTCTGCCTTCTCCAGGGGTTGCTGTGATGCCACAAGAGGCAGAAGATGCAGCTCCTGGATGTTGTGACAACAACCATCTCTGAGGAGGTTCTGTCATATTCCTCATCAGTTATTCCTGGTCAAGGAGCAGAGACTCGATTTAAAGGTGTCAGATTTGACAGCAGGAGGGCAGGGACAGACCTCCAGGATAACAGCCCCACCCTGTGTGGATGACCAGGACTGCTTAGTGCAGATGATGCAAATTTAGGAGCAAGGTGAAAGGATAATTTAAAGTATCTGCAAGAATTTTTGTGTTATTTGTGCTTTAAACAAGTCTGAGCTCTGGTGCTGCTTCTGATCAACCAGCAACAAAGATTTGGGACTGGAAAGTCCAAGTTGTTCCCTTGCTGCTGCCAGGGAAGGATGGTGGGAGAAAACATTTGAAATTCATTTCTCCAGTTGACAGGAATGACCTAAACAAAGCATCTGTGGCCACACAATCCTGGATTAAGTGTGGGTAGAAGACCAAACCCCATCAAGAGATTATCAGTGCACAAGTTGAAACTATCACAGAATTGAATGGTTTAGGTTGGAAGGGACCATAAAACCCATCTCATTCCACCCCCTGCCCTGGGCAGGGACACCTCCCACTGTCCCAGGTGGCTCCAACCTGGCCTTGGACACTCCCAGGGATGGGGCAGCCACAGCTTCTCTGGGCACCCTGTGCCAGGGCCTCCCCATCCTCCCAGGGAAGGATTTCTTCCTAAAACCATGAGCTGGGTGGAGGGGAGCACCCATAGAAAAAAAGCAGCCAAAATGGGAGTTGCTGAGGAAAAGGGTTGCTACTGTCCCCTGGGTGTTGTTTCATGTGAGAAAACCCCAAGAATTAGTTTTATCTCATGACCTCAGTGATTCTCCTCCCTCAACTGTTGGTACATGGAAGGTAAATTAAATAAATTTTCATGGATCAAGCATGCTCTCTCTCCTCTCTGACAGTGCATCTGAGCAGCTTTGACTTTCACTCTTGGGGTAGGATTTGGTTTAGAAAATTAGAAAAAAGTGTGTGTGTTAGTGTACAGACAGGAAAAATTACATGTTAAGAGTCAACAGTTCACTGCCTAAAAATAATTTGCAATTACATAATGCTTTCCATTTTCAGAGCAATATTAATGGTAATTAGGCTTGTTAATACTTTTTTTTTAAAGTTTAAATTTAGGTTAAGATTGGTCAAAAAGTTGTTCTGGTTCTTTGTCTATATGACAAGTTGGCTTTGGTCAAATTCCTGCTGTCCCAGTTCCTCCAATGTCATCATTGTTGGGAGGTAACTGATGCTTTTTGGGAATGACCCAGCGCAGGCTGAAGGTGAAAACTACACCTGAACTGTGCCTGCATTCCCAAAACAGCCTTCCCAGGGCAGGGTTCAGGCATCTGCTCCCTGGGCTGAGATTTCTGTCACATGCAGATGCCAAACCTCAGCCTGCTGGGCTGCTCCAAAAAGCAATCATGAATTTGTTTTTTCCTCTGTTCCTTTAAAGTAGTTTCAGGACAAACAACTGAATATTCAGCTGTTTTAAAATGTTCCTCATTTCCCTTGGAGCTGATTTGGTTGTGCAGTCTCCCCCAGCAGCCACAGCATTTTGGGAAGGATGATGTCAGGACAGGCCACAAGTCCTTTTCTCCAGGGGCCACACATTTGTACATTTTGGGGTTTCAGCTGAGCAAACCAGCAGTAAATTCCACGTGCTGATTTTTCCTCACCAATTTTTCACTTGCTGCCTTTACAGTGGAAGGAAGAAAGGGATGAGGAAGCAGTGAGAGCAGCTTTGGAATTCAGGAAGCCTCCTGCAGTATCAGGAGCACCTTGGACAATTAGGAGCCACTTACCTTGTCTTTCCAGGAAGAGAAGATGTACAAGCAAAGGTGACCAGAATGCCCAAGAAATAATCTCATTTTTGATTAGATTGCCAGGCTCTGGATGCTCAAGCTTCAGGTTCCTGGTTTTCTATCCTGGAACAAAAGTGAATGGAATCATTATTCCTCCCAGGAGTCTTTTTAAACAGCAACTCAGTAAATAGCCAAATGAAATATTAAATATTCCCTTGTCCTTTCTCCTGTTTCTTGTCTAAGCAATAAACTTTAGAGGTGAAAGACATCTAAAATAATTTTTACCCCCTTTTTTTAGGGTTTTCTTTCAAGCTGTACAACATGAGTCTTTTTTTTTTTTTTAATAATCATTGCTTACTTGTCCTTATTTTGAGGCTGCCCAAATTCCTTGGGGGTTTGGAAAACATCTCTAAATCTTTCTCCCTGTTGCCTCCGACAGCAAAACATGTGGCTGTGCTCAAAAGCCTGTGGGTGCAGGATATGCCAGTGCCTCTCCTTGGGTGGGCAAAGCTGGTGTACCTGGTTAGATAATTCCCTGAAGACACAAGATTTTGTTAACAATCAAACTTCCCAGATCTCGTGTCTTCTGCCCTGTGGAAGCTGCAAATCACCAGCAAACTGAAACACACCTTGTTCCCAATAGAAAACCCACCCACAGGGCACATTCCACCTTGTCCCCTCACCAAGAGGTGACCAGGCTGGAGGTCCTTGAGCTCCCACTGGAATAAGAAGGTTCTAAAGGGGGAGGCAACTCCTCAGACTCACATGGACCATTCCATCCATGTTCCTTGCTGCTGTAGGACCTGGATGTTGATAAACCACAGTGATTTCTCTGCCTGTGCCACTGCAGCTTTCAAGGTCCTGAATTTAGGAGAATTTTGGGGCTGTTTACAGCTCCATGAATGCTTTTGAACCCACTACTCATGTGCTGCAGTTTTGGGGAGCAGCATTCCATGGGCTGTGCTGCTTCTTCTTTGCACTGGTGGGTGATGGAAATGGGGCAGGGTCTCCCTTGGCTTGTCCCAGATGGAGGAGCTGGAGATTGCAGGGTCAGCCATGGAGTTCTGAGCTGTCCCAGCATGAGCTGCAGGGTGATGTGAGGGGCACTAATCCTGCTGGTGATTTCAGGGCTGTCCCTGAGGTGATACTTGGAGAATTCTGTTGTATAGGAAGGAATTGTGGTGAAACTTCCTTAAGAAAGGAAGACAAACACCCCTAAAACCATTGGATTAGATGATCTCCAGAAGTCCTTTCCAGCCCCAACACTTCTGTGATTCTGTGGAAAGCCAAGATGTGTTCACTCCTTATCACCAGAAAGTACAAAGATGGGGCTTGTTTGGTGTAAATGAGAAAACTGTCTCCAGGCTTTTTAAATCACAGTCCACACCCCTGGCAATCATATCTCTGGGTCTTCAGCAAGGAAAACATTCTCCTACCCCAGGATTTTAGCTGATTTTAAAGGTTAAGGGACATGTGGTGTAACTTAGTATCCTTTTTTTTTTTTTCATTTAATGTATTTGTGACCCAAAACAGAATTTAGATTCTCATTAGAGAGTGGGAAGGTTGTATAGTAATATCTTCTTCCTATTGGGCTGTTTTATGGAATTTTGTCCTTTAAAGTTGTCCTGTGTTTGTGATAGAGATACCAAAACTTAATCATATATAGCAAGCTTTTATTTAGCATTATTAAATACCTTGTTTTCTGTTTATTCTCCATATAATTAGGATTTCTTTTCCATCCTATTTATTTCGTTGTAACATCCCTCCTTGTATTTCCTTCATACAATCTGCTTTTCACACTTCCCTAATGTGACAACTTGGATCTGGGGATTTGGGGTTTAAGGCACAGAAATTAAGAGATTATGATCTTGGTCTGACCACACTAATCACCAGCTCCATGTCCCTCACGTTGCCTGCAGTGAAAAAAAAAGACAGGCAGCTTGGGAGATGGTTGTGTTTAACTTCCTGAGACACTGCCAAGAGGTAAAGACATAAAGCTGTGGCTGTATTTCTGTGTTGCTGACATGTATAGGCAGAACCAGTGGCTGCAATTTCTGTGTCAAGTAGTATCTTCAAAATCACAGGGACTAAATAAAGCAGCCTGTGGTTTGCTGTCACAAAAGTTTAATTTTAAATATCGCAATTTTTATCTTCTGTCTACCCATGGACTCGAAGAGGAAGATGTGCCGTGTTGGGCTTTTCTTTTTCATGCAAAAAAGAGTGCAACTGATGTCTTATTCTGCAAAACACATAAAACCCAGTGAAGGAATATTATTTTCAAAGGAGGACTGGGATATGTTTGTCCTGAACCAAGACAGGAACGTGTTTTTTCAGATCTGTTCCCACTGAGGCCCAAAACAGCACATGACTCACACAGAAATCACAGCCATGAAGCAAGTGCAGTGCTGTGTCTTTATTCCCATCCATGTGCACTTTATATCTCCTTTATGAGGATTTTTTGGGGGCATTGAAGTTGGGAAGAGGAATATCTGAGGATTTCTGTTCAAGGCTTGGTTCAAGGGTTAGGTCTCACTGGCTTAATACCAATTTCAATGTCAATGGAAAGAATGAAATTTTAGTCAATGTTTGGCTGATTTAGATGGTGATTTACTCAGTTTTATTTATTATGACTAATTTATTTTTAAGCCATTATAAACCAAAGGCTTTCTATGATATTTTGGCAGTTCTGCTGAAAACAGACAGCAGTTCAAAGGAAAAAAAAAATATATGTAGTCATACATTTCCTGAAGAACAGCCCTTAGGGAATTTAGGCAGCATTCTAGGATCATTTTACAGAAATGTGTCTCTTCAGATATTAGCATAATATTTCAGTGAGAGCAGTGTCATATCCAGCATAAAAACAACCTTTCTGAGTAATGACACAGTTGAAATAAAGGATTCTGTAATATCCCCCACTTTCTAAAGGCATCTTGGTTGATATGCTGGAGAATAATTTATCTGGTGGCAGAAAAAGTGTCTCCACAACAAGGTTACACCAGAAATAAAGCTACACCTTCTGTGGAGAAAAGTTTTCTGGGAGAGTGAGTGATGCACTGTTAAATCTGCACAGTTAATAAAAGTTTACCCAGTTTTTTTAAGGAAGTATTGATAAAAAAGCAGTGTGAGCTGGAGGGATAACTGAGCTCCCACAGAGCTGCTGCTTTGGTGATTTAAAGGATATGAGGGTGCTTCTTGCTGGTCACTATGAAAGTCATTGTCAACTCATCTTGGCAAGTGACAGTAAAAATATCAGAAGGTTTTTTTTAAATAAAAAAAGTTTCCACCTGCTGTGTTTAGAGAGAAAGCCTTGAAAGAGGATCAGATGCCAGGATTTGTGAGGAAATGCCTGTAGAAAACAGAATCATCTTATTTAACATTTCAGAATATTAATCCTTCATCTTAGCAATAGAAACTTTAGCACTGGGTGCAAAGAACAGTTTAGAGGTCTCTGAACAGATCAAATGGCTTGGAAGGGGACTATGATAATGGAGATGGCACTTGTAGTTCTTTCATACCTGTGCTTTGGAAAATAAATATTTCATTTTAAGATTAGGTGTGTTGTGAGCAGAAGACAAAGCCATATGCTTTGGAAAACAAATATTGAATTTTAAGATTAAATCTGTTGTGAGGATAAGACAAAGCCCCGTTACATATGAAGATTTCATGCTTCAATTATTACTGAAACTTCTTCCCTGTAAATTCTTTTCTCTGGTAATCCTTTTTTTTTTCTTCTTCTTATGCATTTGACATTTACTTTTCAAATGCCATTTAATCTGTTCATATGAGTATTAAAATTGATAACTCATTATTCATTGCTTTGTCATAAATTTGATTGTCTTAAAACCATTTCATAGAATCATAGAATCCCAGGATGGTTTAGGACCTTAAAGATCATCTTCCACCCCCTGCCCTGGGCAGGGACACCTCCCACTGTCCCAGGTGGCTCCAACCTGGCCTTGGACACTCCCAGGGATGGGGCAGCCACAGATTCTCTGGGAAACGTGTGCCAGGGCCTCCCCATCCTCACAGCCAAGGATTTCCTAATTATTTTCCTAATATCAATCTAACCCTATTATTTTCCTAATATCTCTCTGGTGAGAGAACCAGAAGGGCTGCAAGATGTATAATTCCTTCTGTGGCATCCAAGTTTGGTTGTAAGGCTCCTAAGAAATGTGTATCCAGGCAATGATAGAGGGAATTTGGGAGAGGAGCTGCTGGAGTATCATTTCTTCATTGCAAGGAATAAACCTTGTGTTCTCTTCAAAGGTGTGTGCTTTCAATATAGACATTATTTCAATATATACTTGCAGACTTTTAATACAATGTTCTCTGGGGGAGTAACAATAATCATAATAACAAAAGTGGTGACAAATTAAGATATTACTGGAAAAATATGAATAGAATTATGTTATTTATGAACACTTTATTAATAGAAAGAAAACACTCTTTTATCCAAGTACTGCCTTTACTCCTCTGGGACTGTGGATGGGCCAGCATTGCTTCTGCTCTTCACTCTTCCCTGTGGCTGTGGGATTTCCTGGAATTCAGATTGGAGTGACCTTGCTGCCTGCAGGGTGGTTTCTCTCACACTTTCCTCTCTCACAGCTGCTGTGCAGTGATTTTTTTCTTTCCTTGAATATTGTCACCAAGATGCCACCACCATCTCTGGTGGGTTCATACTTGGCCAGATGTGGGTCCAGACAGCTGGAGATGAGCATGAGACAGTCCCTGGCCTCTTGTCACAGAAGATGCTGCTACAGCCTCCCACTGCCAACACCTTGCTATAGACACCCAGTGCAACCCTGTGAAGGTGTTCTGATGTGCCAATGCAATGCTCATGTATTCCCACACCTCCTTAACTCAAAAGAGCCAATGTACCTGTATTTAACTCTGCTTTATAAGGTTAACTGTTCTTAATCAAAAGTTAAATGCAGCAGTACTGCCAATGTGTATTGATCTGGATGCTGGAGATTAGTTTTAATTAGTTTTATTGCTGCTGCACAGTTCAGTGTTAAAGGGACTGTGTTCTTTGCAGCCCCCTTGGCACAGCACACCTTGGTCCTCTCTGCCTCACAGGAAAAAAAAACAACAATTCTATAATAACCCACGAGTTTAACAGCAATTTAAGGGGTGGAATCCATACAAATATGCTCCCACTTTTAAACTGTGATTTGAGCAGCCACCAGTGTAACTCTTGTGACAGCTGGTTTTGCTTTCACTGAACTGCAGCCCCTGGGAGATCCCATGGGCTTGTGTAAGTGATATGATCTTCCACTGTACAAATAAGTCATTTACCCTCTTACCTGTGTCTTGCCTTTCTCACATGTCATGGGCACCCTATCAAACCTCATTAGAGGCTTTGTCAAGTGTGTTTTTCACAAATCAACCACCTCCTTTCTAAAGAGGATAGAGGGATAGAGCTCTGTTTGTTCTAAAGGAAGAAAGAAAACATAAAAAAAAAAAAAGGATTTTGTTTCTTTCTCATTTCAGGAATTTTAATAATCTGCCAGAAACTCCATATTTAATCTCAGGAGGAAATTGTTTCTGTGTGTAAAGTGGTTTTCAGGTAAAAAAATGTATTTCTCAGTGATTGCATACTAGTGTAATAAATCCATAATCTGTGCTGTGTGAATTATGCTGAATTGGAGATTTATTGCAGGGAAGCCTTAAAGAGTGTTTTATTTAAACCCTGGTATTAGGGGGCATTAGGAATAATTTATAAATGTGGCTAATTTAATAAATTAGTAATGCAATTTATAGAATTTTCAAAGCTATTACTTGTGTTTTCCTGTTGCCAGTAGTGTTTCTCTGAATCTGGGAAAGAAGTTCAGAGGGCTGAAGTTTACTCTGATCTCCCTCTTCTGTCTGTGTCTTCATGGGCCTTTTAGCATCAGGACATTCCTGATGAGGATCAGAGAGGCTATAACCAAAAAAAATCTGTATTAGTACATCAAAACCCTTACAGGGATGTGCTATATCCCACCTGCTTTTCTTACAGTTCCATTTGGTGTGAGTAATTCCATCTGCACACAGGGACTGAAGCAAAAAGCTTGGAGGTGAAAATGGCAGGAAAAGTAGAAATAATTGCTGCTACAAAGCAAACACCTCAGTGATTTAATAAAACTGCCCATACAGACAAATATCTGCATATTTTTCACTGTTTCTGGCATGAATCAGAGTTTCCCTGAGCAAAAAAGTACAAGTGCAGATGTTGCAGATAATGCAAACAGGCAGGTCTGGGGCTGTGTGTCCATGTCCACCCCAGGCCACATTTCTACACTTCATCTTTCTATTCTAAACATAAACAGTGTTCCCAAATACAAAAAATAACCTTTGAAGAACATTTGATAGAAGTGACTAGACAAAAACATTGTAATGATGTACCCAAGCCCTTAATTAGTTATAATTGTGACGTTCCATCTTCATTTCTCACAGCTGAGCCCCCAAAGGAGTCAGAGTTCTGATTGACCCAATAGTCTAATCCTGAAAAATGGAAAGATTTCTGTGGTTTCATTAAAAAAATACAGCCCTCCCTGCCACCCAACAGCAGGTTTCAGTAATTTAGCAGACAGGCAAGACAATCCTTGGAATTGTTAAAACTGGACAGAAAGACATCAGATGAAAATTTAAGAGTCTCTCCCTAGTGTAAGTATTTTTAATTTAAAGAAAACTGGTTGCCAAAGCTTGGGAAAATTTATTCTTANAAGAAAAAAAGAAAAAGTAAATGAGCAGATTAAAACTGAGCAAAGCCAACCTCCCCTGGTTTTGTTACTTGTGAGTTATTGGTAGCTGCTAATGCTTTGTGTATTTATTTAAGGACCTCTCTATTAAAAACATTAGTGATAATGTTATGCAGTGATGAAATTGTATAAAAAATTAATGATAATGATATGCAGTGATTAAATGATATATT
>VYZS01002013.1:46532-102098 GCA_013400695.1 Neodrepanis coruscans | reverse complement strand
TTCTTGGAAGACTGGGCTCTGAGTGGAGTGGAATGTCATTAGGGGAAATATTACATCTCCTAATTAAGGTCTAGCTGGTTTGTTCTTTGCTTTCTACTCTATAGACTGTGTATTATGAGCTGTTATGCTCATCTTGTGTTTCACCTCAGGACTGGCTGCAGCAGGAAACAAAATGTTTATGGAAAAGCACTAGAATATAAAAAAATAACACAGTGGCCAAAACTGTCAGAAGTTAAAACATCTTTCACTGATCTTTGCCCTGCCTTAGATATCAAAGTACTTGCAGATCTTTTTTAGCAGGAATAGTGATGTTCAAAGTGCCTGACAATGGGCTTCCAGTTTATTGGAAGTCTTCGTTACAGAGAGCAGAAAGTCCTTCTGAAAATAGTTTGCTTAATTGAAATGTAAGCCAGAATGGACTATTCACTTCTCATCTTTACTAGTAAAGATCCCTATCAGCCCTGTACAATGCCCAGATAGTAGAGAGCAAAATATGCTTCATTTTCTTCCCCATTGTGTTCTCTTTTATTCTAAGCAACGTTTCACAGTGTAAAGAAGCCAATTACTACCCCCTTTTTACATTATTATTGCCCTCCTCCAAAAAAAAGTCTTTCTTGGGCATTTTCATCCTTGGCTTGTGCAACTTCACCAGCTTTTATCTCCCTCCTTTGAGCCACAGTTTTCCCCTGCTCATCTTTGTAATCTGACATTGTGATTTGTTCACTTGTGTGCTTGTTTTTCTGCTCCAGGAAGATTTGCTGAATCATTGGGGAGGAGGCAAGAGCAGCTGGTGGCCAGTGATAAAACCATGGCCACATCCCGCCTTCAGGGTTTGCAGATGACAGTCCTTCAGTTGAAGGCCTGAGTCACATTCCCTTCCCAGCTAAGATTGCTGGGGATTTTGGGATGGAGGAAGTGAGGATGAGGAGCTGATACCCCCCCCAAAATATAAATTATCATTGCTGACAACCACAAGGTTTGTGTTGTATCTCCTGCAAAATTCAGAATGATGCTGTGAGAAGACTTTCAGGCTCAGGGCTAAACCCTGACTGTTGGATGTTGCGCTCCCTTCAGTGGGAACACATAGTTAAGAAAACAGGGATTTGGCTGGGAATAGATGATGGGACATAGTGACTTCTTCCAGACTTGCAGTAACAAGGTATAGTGTGAGCAAAGATATGCCAGGGCTCCAAGACAGTCATCTGCCTCTTTATGTAGAGATTGCACTAAATTCCACTGGTACAACTTATACAGCTGTTTGTGCAGCTGCAACGGTTCTGAATTCTGCCCACTGCCCAATATCTGAGACAAGAGCTGGGACCTAAAATGCCTTGGTTCGTTTCTTACATCTTTCACTCTCTCTATGACCTCAAGTTACATTTGCTCTCCATGTCTCTCACTTTCCTTGCAGTAGAACAGGAATAAGGTGTTTCCATCTTTGCCATTTTGAAATCTTTAGGCAGTATGAGCTATTCAAATGCAAGGTATCATTAGTCTTGCTGACTTCTTGGTTGTGTCTTCTGCTCTGTCAGCTCTCTCATTATTTAAAACACTAGAAAAAATAGTTTTGTACATATTTTTATAAGGATCTTCTGGAATTCAGAAATAAAATCTTAGCTGTAGTATATGATATTCTACTTAGTTTTAGTACTTCAAGGAGGTAGTATAGAAAGTTGGTTAACAAACAAGACTGAAATTCCAGCTGACCGGAGTTCCATTTCTACCTGTCCTGCTCAAATTTGGGCAAACATTATTTAGTGAAAAATGCAGGTTGGCAGATCCCAGTGCAGAGAACTCACTCTGATGCTTTATAGATTTTTCACAATGCCACTCCAGTGGATTCCTGTGCATGTGAAGGAATTCTACCTTGCTCTGATCTGTAGATCTCAAAGCCTGTCCCTGTTATTATCCTCACTTTGCAAATGGAGAAGCCTGAGATACAGGGAAGGGACAGTGACTGGCTCAGATCAGCTGACAGGTCAAAGCCAGGAACACAATCCTCCTTTGAGTTCTGGGTGTCATATGTAGCTTTCTCCATGACGCTACAATATCAGAAAATGCAGCTGCAGTTTCTGGATCCTCTTTTCCAGGTGCTGCCACACCAGGGTGTCCACTGAGCCTGATTGATTTACAGTCAAGCTACTCCAGGCTGGATCTAAATAAGGAGCTGGGGCAGGGGTGTTTGACTGACACACTGGTTCACCATGTCCACGTTCTCAGGATGAAGCCCTTTAGGAACAGGAATGCTCTGTCATCTCTGACTTCCCCTTCCTCAGCTGAGGCAAGAGATAACTTCTATTTTATAAAGAGAAGAAACCAGCAGAGTTGACCACTGCCAAAAATCCCACTAAATCTCCTAATATAGAAGAGCCTGGGATGTAAGATAAAGTTCCACTGCTTTAAAATTATTCAAGAGGAAGGCAGAATCAATGGGGAAGGGTTTTTAAAGCTCTAATTCTTTATGAGGAAGCCTTGAAACTCAGAGTTGTGTTGGCTGGTGCTGAACGTGGCTGTTGTACTCAGGGCTTGCTGAGGAGCCCTTGATACACAGAGGAATTAAATGGCTTAGAGGTTGCTCATGATCTGGACATGAGCAACCTGGATCTGGACAACAGTAGATTAGGAGTTGGAGCAGAATCAGCTGTGAGAAACTTGGCCTGAGAGTGTTGCAGAAACCACAGGGGTGTGACTCATCTCATTTAACTTTAGATGCCTATAGATACCAGGCTCCCTGTCTCTTCAGGGAGAGAAGTAGGTGCATAGAAGGCAGGACTTCAGTCCTGTTTTAGTTACGTGCTTTAGGAGGAGCTAAATACTTTTCCAGGTGTGTTACATACCAAAAAGTGAGCCTTTGTCACCAGCTCACATCAGAGATCTCCTGACCTACAGTGCTGCTGCAGGTTTCCTGCCTTGTATCCCATGGAGAGCTTGGGACAGCACTTGAACCCAGGCAGCCGAGTATGAACACACCCTCCTAGCAGAGGGTCAGGGCTTGCACTGGACCAGATCTCAGTAAAACAGTCAGGACCCAAGACAACCGTTTAAACAAAGGTGGGTGGGATTCAGGATGATGGGTGTCCATATGTTCTGGATGAGCAGTGACATGACAACAGAGTGGTCTGATGGGCCAAAGAAACACATACTGAAGCTGCTGATGTGACCCTGGTTCTATCCTGCAAGGCTCAATCTCTTCAGGGAAACCAAGCAGAAGATGTGCTCTGCAGGAATCCCCTATTACCCTCCCTGTTATGGCTGAGATACATGTACAGAGAGCTTGCACAGGTCCAGGGGAGCTTATTCAAACAGAAGAGAGTCTGCCTGCTATGATCTTCAGCTGTATTGATTTGGTTATTGCTGCTCTAGGAGTGTGAAGGGATATTTGCTGGCCCATGGTCTTGAAGCTCAGGTGGGAACAATCATGTTTTTTCTTCTATTCATTCAAGGGGATTTACTATTTTTTCATATTATCTGTAAACCAAACCTTAGTGAATAGTGCAATTCTGAAGTGGTAGATCCCCCTCCCAAAACTAGGGAAGGCAGCATGGGGTAGAGGTGCTGCTCTGGACACTGAACAGGAGCAGCTTGCTCAGGAAGCATCCGAATTGTTTGTTGTAAATCTGACTCCCCTCCTGGGCAACGCTCTTAAGAAAACCTACCCCGTGCACTCCCCCAGGCCCAATGGTCACATTTGCAACTCTCAAGCTGCACTTACCCGGGTTATTTGCATGGATGGGGGTTCCCTGCCGATGCCTGGGTGGCAGAAGCAAAGGGCTGACAGGCCTTTCCTGCCAATCTGTCTGTTGTTCAGATGAAGTGGTTGGAAAGTGTTCACTCTCCGGTTCCCTCTTTGGCTCAGGCACTCCGATAAGGCAGGGGCTGTCCTATCTTGCCCTGGGAGCTGTTCCTCCTCCCTAACAGGCTCCCTTCACCGACTGACAGTTAGCAGCCGGCAATGCTTGATAAACTTATCAGACCAAAGCTGAGCTCGGTGCTTGCTCAGCTCCTCCCCAGCCCCAGATTTCCCCATCCCTGGGCACTCTGTGCTCTCTGCCTGCCTTGCTGTCTGGTACGGTGAACACAGATCACCCTCAGGCCAACAGGTCAAAATCAGCCAAAAGCCCAGATTCATAAGTGCTCATACTGGAGTGACACATTTAAAATGAGAGCATTGAGTGGGATGTTTATAGCATCCATATCCAGCCCTGTCCCTCTCCCTGGAATATTACTCACTGGTGGAAATGCTCGTGTCTGGTTTACCCTCTCTGTTTTTCTGCTTGCCGTTTCTCTGCTCATTTGGACTGTAGAGGTCTTAATACAAGGTCTCACTGTGCCTGTTGGAGGATTTCTAAGCCAGCTGTAGAATTAGGGTGCTTTTTATATCACTTGTTATTGGTATTGCAGTCGCACTCGGGCGTCCCAGCCCAGATCAAAGCTCTATTGTGCAGGGTGCTGGATGTGGAAGATAAAGAACAGGCATAGGATAAGTCTCGTTCCTGACTATCTGACTGTTGAAATAAACAAGTGAAATGAAGGGGAGGGGGTAATTATCATCCTCCTCTCACAGACAGGGCAAAGTTTTCTGAGAGCTTCGTAGTGTGCTGAACGACTGCTGCACTCATGTCTCACCCGAAATAATGCATCACCAGGAAATGGAATTGCAGCCTTAAGACCAGTGTGTGTCCACAGTGACTGTCAGATGTTGTAAGATGGTGGGTCAGGAACTCTGCAGGGATCTGTGTTTTCTTAGGTCTTATCCAGCACAGAGGCAACTGAAGGATTAAACTACCCTTGGATAATTTTGATATGGCTGTTCTGGGTTGCTTCCTCTGTGTGGCTGTGCTATTCCAGGGGAAAAGTGGAGAAACACCTCAGCTTTGTGAGCAGAATAAGTGTTAAAAAATGGTTTGGGATGATCTTTTTTATTTCTGTATCAGCTCTGCAGGTCGAGCTCCCTATCCATTCCCAGGTTAGGCCCTTAACAACAGGCAGGAATGTTTGCCCTACACAAGGAAACCTGTTCATGCAGCTATTTCTGGGAGATTGCCTAATGCCTTCAGGTTTCTCCTTGTGTGCTGTGCTAAAGATCTGGAAATAACCTGCTGGTGTGTCTCCATCACCTCTGACTGGGGGAACGACCTGCCATGAGGGCAAGGGACTCTGCCCTTATCTTTTTTTTTCACTGAAAACACTTTCTCATGAAGTCTAAGGCGGGAAGCAACTGGACTCAGCAAATTACTTTTTTCCACCAGTAGAATCAGATGGAGTATAATTCTTCCTCTCAGTTCCTTTTAGATCTTCCCTAACCATTACTAACACAACATAAAAGCTTCAGCATTTTGGCTTCTCCAGGATTCCACTCTGTGAGGGTACCCAAAGATAAGCTCCAGCCTAATGCTGTGCTGGCTGAGAACACACACCTCTGCTTCTTGCAGGTGTCCTGTGACTCTGTCTTCATTAGGATAAGAAAGATGCATCATGTGTCCAAACTTAAATCCACCCTTGATCATAGTTCTCCTAGGCTGCTGCTCTCAGTGCCTGAAGGTTGTCTGGAAGACACGGAGGCTCCTCTCTCCTCCTGACTGATGCCAGAGGTTATTGCTTTGCATGTCCCTCATTTGCTAAACAAAACAGCCCAAAGACCAGGATTTTCTTTCCCTGGCAATAAAGAGAAGAAGGTGTGAAGAGGATTGGGGAAGTGTAGGACAAAGGGAGGGCTGGGCGAGAGGCAAAACAATCAGCTCTTTCTTCAGCCACAAAGACTAGTTGAGATTTTTTGTTATCTGTTTCCTTGATTGACTGACCAGAATGTTTTTGATGTGAGGGAGATGGTGGGAAAGGGGTTGTTATCAATGGTCAGAACTGAAGGGGATTTGCATATTTGGAGAGCAAGGCCAGGTGTGTTTGGAGTTGGTGAGAGCCATGGCCTGACCCTGAGAGGTGCTGAGCACCCCTGGGTAGCCATTGTGTGGATTCAGTAGCTCCAAGGATCAGGGCAGCCCTTTGCCCACAGCAGGTGCTAAATTGGGAGTGGAAGGCTCGCCAGCCTGTGGTGGTGAGGTTTAGGTAATGCCAGATCTGCTTCCTTTCTTCTTTACCTTCTTTCCAGAGCTTTAGGGGATGTAGTTAAAAGCCTGGGGAATCACACAGAGGAACTGTTTGCTCCAGAGTGGAGCCAAACCGGGTTCCTTGGTCCTCTTCCTCAGGAGACTGCTGTCCTGGATCAGGGATTGCTGTGAATGAAGGGCTGTGGGGCTCTCTTTGTTTTTCCTTTAGGCTCCTGGTATCCATTGGCCTAAAGAAAGGTCAGAGCTTAAACAGAGTAACTTTGTGACCTGAAAGTGGCACCTTTTTACTCAATAGGAAGAACCTGTAGTGTCTTAGTGGAAAACACTGCAAGTCAATTCCCTTTCCTCCTTTCTTCTCAGGTCACCACCTGACTCTGGCTGTACTGTCTTGCTGGTGCCTTTGCCAGCTGGCCTCTATCCACAGCCTGTGCTTCTGGAGATACACTCCCAGTGCCTGTGGGAGGGGGTCAGCCTGGATCCCCTGCACACAAACATGTTTTCCTGAGCACAGCTCACACTGCCTACAGCCATCCCACTGCCCATCAATCTAAAGCAGTCCTTGCATCTCCTGGGATGTGCTCCACAGGCTCCTCACAAACACAAAGGAGAGGCTGACACTGACTCCTCCAGTGTAGCTGCTCTTCAGGAATCTCTGGGCTCAGTAACCATGATAATGGCAAAAGTACCTGCCTGCCCTGGAGTCCTGGAGAAATAAAAGTCAGGACTGGGACAATCTGCTTTGTTAGGAGGGAGAAGAAGGCTGTAGGAGCATGTAGGACAGAAGGCTGAAGGTTATAGCTCCTCTGTACCATGGAAATCAAAGATGGGAATGGAAATCTAATGGATACAGCAGCCTTTCTTCATCAGGCTCAGAAGAACCATCTCTCTGGTTTGGTTTTGAGTGGTTACAGGCACTCTTGCCACAGTGCCAGTTGGTGTGTGCCAGCACTTGCTTCCAGAATGGCCAAGACTGGGGAGCTTTACCTGAGTCAGACACACCTGCTCTTCCCAGGACACTCACAGGGAAGTCTGTGCTGGTTTGGGACTGGAGGTTATTTGCTCCTGAGCAGTTCAGACACTGACCTGCTCTTTAAATACTTCTATTTGCAGAATGGTGCAGGACAATAAGAATAACATACACAGTTTGCATTTTGGGCAGTGGTTTTAATAAGATGAAATGACTTTACCTTGAGCGTGTGTGAGAGTTGTCATATGTATTTGTGAGCCTGTGTCACGGTCAGAACCTGAGAACCAGTTACATCACAGTTCCCTGGAATCCCTGTCCTGACCAGGTTCTGAGTCCATCAAGTATGAGCCCTTCTTGAAATGGGTGTTTTGAAAATGAAATACACTGTTAGCCCAGTTATTGAGAGGAAACAGATTTATCAGATAAATCCCAGCAGGCCTCTACATGTTGTCACTGTCTGGTATAGTGCAATAAAAATATACATTTGAATAAGTATAAATACATATTTACAGTGGACAAGTAAAGCCAGGAGTACAGACTCTGTTTTGAGCTTCCAGAATGCATATTAATGACTAACAACTTAGGCACAGCATAAAACAGGGGCAAGTACATCTTCTGTCTTAGGACAATTTTGGATTTACAGCAGTGTAACTAAGGGCAGGACAGACCTCTTCTCTCCTGGCAATACATGAATTTTCTACTTGGACCACTGTGTCTTTGCCCACCATGGCAGCCTTCCCTCATAAGCCTTTAGAGTGAAATGGGTAATTCCCACTGGTGCCATTTTCCAAGGCCATGTGTTCAGGGCTGTACTTATGGAGTGGGCTGTGTGCTGCTACAATGCTCTGCTTAACTGGAAGCACTATTAACGTTATAATAATATTCTTTCTTCCTTCTTAAGAACTCGGGGGACTCTACAAACCTGAGTGAATGACCTCACATCACCAGGGGGATGGAGAAACAAAAGCCCAGTGCAGTGATTTGCCAAAGGTTATAGGGAGAGTATAGCAAAGCTTGGAGGGGAACTGGTTTTTTACTTGTTTTAGTGCTTTGCTTCAACCTCTAAACCTGGAAGGAGGAGGAAATACCACCGCTCTGTTTGTATAATATTTGCAAGGTACTTGGATACTCTGCCAGTGTGTACAGGCTTGGTCACCTCCTCCTTTTAAGAGAGTGACTGGCAAGCAGAACTCTGGCCCTTGACATTGATATCCAAGGGCCACTCCTGACCATGCAGTGACACAAGATTACCCAGGACAGCTCTGAGTTGGTATATCCAGCATGTACTGAAATACTGTAGGACATACCAGGCCAGATTCCAAGAGCAGCCAGACACCCCCATGGTCCTGAGACATGGAGTTTATTAGCTAATGCCTGGTGCTGTGGCATTGGCTCTTCCTGGAGCTTGCTTGGTTGCCACCAAGGTGGGGATCTCTGCAGAATGGTGTGTCTGAGGAATGTATTTAGAGACCCCTGCTATCAGCTAGGGATAGGAGCTGTTTCTTCAGTATTTTCCTCCCACTCCAAGCTAAAAATACAGCACAGTTAACTTGTCATTTGATCACAGTAAATGCTCTGCTGAAAGAAATGACTTTAGGTGTCTGTTGGCAGAATTTATGGCCTGGGCAAGTCTCTGCAGAAGTCCTGTCTAGGCTGAACACAGCTCACTGAATGCAATCTATTTCCATGCCCTGCCCTTATCTTCCCAACCATCAGAGCAGAACATGGTTATAGCACTAGCTTGGCACAGACTGTGGCTGTCACTAGCCCAGGAGTTCCCACCTCACTCCTGACAAACTGGATTCTGCATATGGTGTAAATTCAGAGTGACCTTGGAGGAATTCCTCTGGATTTGCACTTGAACAGGTGGTCAGATCTGGGCTGGTACCTGTTGTAATTGAAAAGTGAGATTTCCCACAGGTTTCTTTGGGATGTGCAAGGTCCTGAGGTGCCAAACACCAAAGTCAATGACATGATTTTGCCAGTCCCCAGGGGAGCACAGGATGCATTACGAGCTCCATGAGATGGGCAGTCCCAGACTGGATGGAGATGCTGGGGACAGTCTGCAGTGGGAGCTCTAGCAGAGACCTGGCCCATCCCTCACTTGAGGCTGTGCTGGGTCTCCCGGTGCCTGCGCAGATCCACCTTGCGCTGGAAGCCCTTGGCACAGAGCTCGCAGCTGAAGGGTTTGAAGCCGGTGTGTTTGCGGCTGTGAGTGATGAGGTTGGAGCTCTGGCTGAAGGCTTTGCCACACACCTGGCATTTGTGGGGCTTCTCCCCTGCAGGGCACAGAAAATGGTAAAAAAACACTTTAACAGATGAGAGAAAAGAGGTAGAAATGCCCTTTAGCAAACTCAGACCCGACTGGCTGTGCCTGGGCATCAGGGTGCTGCCAGCCCAGCTGTCCTGGTAACACACTTGGATTGTGATCCAGCACCAGAGCATGGGAAGAGCCAGAGGCAGCTCTCTCCAGCTTGGTGACCCATACCCTGCCCGTGTCCAGGGCTGGATACAACCATGACAAGTACCAGAGACTGGTCAATAACCAGGACGTGCATGTCAATGATGATGATTTGATTTCCTCCAATATTCCTACACAGGGAATAAGGACTTTCCAATGCCTCTGGACACTTATCCTGGTTCAGTATCTCAGTGTCTGGGATCTATATATGTGCATTGACATGATGGGCTCTAACTTGAATTTGCTTATGGGGAATATTTTGTTTCTCACCAGTGTGGATGTAAGTGTGTTTCTTCATATCCGACTTCTGGTGGAAGCGCTTGCCACAGTATTGGCAGGGATAGGGCCGTGTGTCTGAATGGATCAGCAGATGAGTGGAGAGGGTGGAGGAACGTTTGAATGTCTTCCCACACATCTTGCACTCAAAGCTTCTTTCCTGTTGGGGAAAGAAAATCATGGGATGTCTGAGGCTGCAAGACATGTGACAGAGCTTGAAGAGTGATGAGAACAGTAGATTTGATAAGCAAATCTCTTTGGCTTCTGGATTGATATGCTGGGTGCAGTACAAAGGGAATGCAGGGAGGGTTACTTATGAAAATGGATTATGTCTTGTGATCCAAACTCCTGCACCCTTCAGGAGGAGGTGAGGCACAGAAGAACAAGAAGCAACAATCCTCCCTTCCCATCCAAGGAGTTTTTGAGGGCAGCCTGAGATTTATGAGGCCAAGATCTATGATCTGTGGTCCTCAAAGCTCCTGTCATTGTCCCTGTGTGCCACAGGAAAAACATCAAGTTTGTGACCTAGGAAATGTCACCTCCTTATAATGGATTAAGCAACAGATGAGGTCCAGACCCTCATGAGCTCTGGAGAGCTGGTTCTCTGGACACATCCTACCCACCTGGGAGTGAACGTTGATGTGCTGCTCCAGGCTCACAGCGTGCCCAAAGCTTTTGCCACATACTTGACAAGCAAAGGGACGGGTCCCACTGTGAGACCTTCGGACATGGACCTCCAGTCCATGGGGAGTGGAGAACACCTGCAAAACAAAATGCCAGTGACATTTTTTTGTTTTAAATGAGGTGTGTCTCCACATCTGATTTCAATTTTCTCTCTTTGTTGATTCTTGCCTCTCATGGGTCATGTGAACTGCATCATTCCCAGAGCCTTTGTACTTGTTCTCCTCTCTAGGGGACATGTTTTGAGCCACATGTTGCACTTTGGTGCCAAGTGAAACACGGATATATGGAACAAAAACCACTCCAGGTCCTCCCCCTCCCTGAGGTCCTTGTGTGGCACACACCTTGTTGCACTCCATGCAGTGGTAGGTCTCCATGGCTGAGGAATAGTGCATGCTGTAGTCGAAAAGAGGCTCAGAGCTTGGTAGGAGGTGGCTCCCATACAGGTTAACAGGGTGCTCCAGGAGGGCTGACTGCATGGTGGAAGACATCTGTTGGTAGCTGTATGGCACATGGAAAGCATCCCAAGAAAAGCCAGTTTTGTAGAAGGCAGAGGTGCTTGTGTTATTGCAGTCCTTGATCTGCAGACCTGGGAAGGCCATCTCTGAGTTTGCAAAGGAGAGGGACAAGTGAGTGTCATACCATTGCCTGAAATTGGGTACTAGTAAAAAACTTCCCAGCTACCATTTCCCCATTTAATATCTTGCCTGAACTTGGCAGTTGCAATTGGCAACTCTTCTTCCTTGATTCAAATCCAGATTCTCCCTGCAAAGTTCCTGTTGTGACTTTGATTTCAATCTGAGGAAAATTTATGGCAAAGAATGCCATAGAAATATTATGGCTAAGGGTATATTAAGCCCCCAACTAGCCCTGCTTCAGGTGCTGATTGAACAACATGTGGACACCTTCCTTGACTCACAGAGCTGCTTTGAGAAGGGGAGGTTCACCCCTTGGGATTCACAGCATGAGGGAGGGAGATGTTGGTCTAGACCAGAATTGTAAAGGGAAATACAGAATGCTCCTGATAAGCTCTTTCTGGGACAGGTTTGAACACTGATGTCAAAATAAGAGCTGCCATTTACTGAAAATCTGGGCCCAGTTTTAGGGGCTTTACAAGCGAGCCCAGCCCTGGCCTCTGTTGCAGTTGTGGTTTTGGGTATCTGACCTTGAGCTGAAGGGCCTGGCAGCATCCAGCTCAGGTACTGCACAGGGACACTTTCTTCTTTCAGTTCAGGTGGGTCCTTTTCTTGTTTTGGAACCATATATTGCAGGTCCTGTTTCTTGATGTCCTCTGGTGTCCTGTCTCCTATGTCTGTAACACACAGCAAGGTCACAGTCAGGTCACTCTTGCTGTTATGAGAAGAGTCTGTAAAGGTGAATTTTGTACTTATGTATGAACTCATGGTTGGATACAGGAGCCTGTGCTCAATTCCCTGAGTAAGTGCAGAGTGGGGCAATCAGCAGGGCAATCAAGGTCTGCCCATTGCTGACAAAGGGAAATTCCAAGCAGGATGTGCCAGGAAAGGTAGAGGGGAGCAATAGGAAATGATAGGACACTTGATACCCTCTACAGTTAGAACAAATTAAGCCTAGAAGGCCATATGTCTATAAGAATAATTTCCCCATTTAAAACCATTTCCATTTGTGTGGGTAACTAACAATCACTAACTTATTAACCTCCCCACCCCTCTCCTAAGAGAGTTGGGTATTGTTAACCTGGATTTATGGACAGCCAAGTAGGGAAGCAGAGAGGGGAGTTAGCTGCTTATACAGTTGCAAAGACCTCTGAGCCTGGTCTCCTCCTGCCCAAGTTCCCATTTCTCTATGCTTGTCCCAGCTCTTAAAGAGACCAACCAGCACTTTTTAGACACAGACTTAGTGGTAAGAATCTAAAATGGACAGAGGTCCAACACATGTGCCTCCTTTCTGCTGGAGGTGGGACAGGTCTGCTGAAGGACAGTATTTATGTGTCACTAAAACCCTCCAGTGCACCAGTCAGACACAACAAATGGTCAAAGGATGATGGCAGGAATGGAAATTAAAATGTCACCTCCTTTCTTTTTTATCAAACTTATCACAGGGCTGGACTCTAATTTGATAGCCAGGACTAGAACAAAGGGTAAGTTGATTTGAATAAAGAAAATTTGAATGGTGCCTGAAGGAAGAAGGTAATTGCTCCAGCCCTGCCACTGCTTGGATGGCTGTGGGAGAGCGGGAACAGGCACAGAGGAAGGGCAGCAGGCACAAGCAGAGGCTGTGTTGTTTGGTGTAAATACAGTTTATAGCAGCTGGCCCTTCCCCTGTGAGTGTGTAGGACTCCCCATAGTCAGTGTTAGGGTATCCCTACTATTTTCTCACCTTCCTTACAAATCATTGAGAAGAGATCTAGAGAAGATGAAGTCCAGAGAGAATGTGGGCAGTGAACACACAAAGCTGGAGATGGAGGTGGCAGAGTTGTGAGTTTGTAGAAGACTGGCAACCAAGTGCAAGCTCTTTTCCCAACTGTTAGTGGCCTGAAATTGGCCACTTATCTCAAATGTGACCAATTCCACACAGCAATCTTGTATCTCTAATCTCCCCAGCAACCAAGCAGCAAACAAAGGGAGGATCTAAATTTGGTTTCAGTGGGACAGTGTGGATTTGGCATAGAGAAAGAGGACACACAGTAAGGGATCAGTTTGGCCTTAGACTGACATTCCTGTGTGGAAGCCCTTCAGTGCTCTTTGGCTCATTCATCCCACTCCCTTAGTTGCCCTCTCAATTACTGACTTGCCTGTGTATGTTCTTACAAGCCCAGTGGATGGATTGACTCACCAGTGAAGGGAGAGATCACTGGACCCCATGTAAGTATAGGTAGGTCATCTTCCACAAAGCGGTGTTGGTGGTAAGTGTGAGCCTTTTTGCTCTTCACCAAAAAGGAACGTGGCATTTTCCATTCACTTTCTGGGCAGAAACACAGAAAAACAGCAAGTAAGCCTCTGTGGCTGGAGGGGTGATTTCCCACGAGTTCCCCCCAGCACTGTAAGCAGCAGTGATGAGAATCAAAACTCTTCTCCTGGGAAGATGAAGAGATCAGCTCAAAGGTACCTCCAGCCAGCTGGGGAGCAGAGAGGAGTTACATGGGTTTAGGTGTGTGGTGGATCTGGGGAAAACACAGAGATGTGGAAGGGGCTACATGAAAAACTGACTGTGAGATAGTCTCTGACACTCTGTAAAAACTACATTTCACAATCTACCCCAGGCTGAGGCAAAGGATTACAGTGATCTGTATGTTGTATGTGAAGAAACAGAGGCAGGGCTGGGTACAGACCAGAGTTGTGTCTGTGGCAGACACACTGGGAGCCAGCATCTCTCTTGCAGCTCCCTGCTTTGGCTACAGGACCTGTTGCATCTCTGACCTCACTCCCCTGAGAGAACACAGTGGAGATTGCAAGCTGGAGATCCTCCTTGGAGAAAGAGTCTGAGTGTTTGTACAGCACCTGGAAGAGCCCAGTCCCAAACCATGACCTGGGCTCCTCTGTGAAATTGCTACACAAACACTAATGACAGAAACAACACCAATAACAGGGGACAGACAATGGAAAATCCCCACAGCCGTGATGTGTGTGGGGTCTCCCTCTTGTTGAGTATTTTGTGTTCTGGCTGACAAAGGCAGAGCCCCAGGGCTGGGTGAGAGGTTACCTTTGGATCTGACTCAAGTATCGCAGACCGTTGAAATGGCGGGTGAGGAACAAACATAAAATGCTGAAATTTAATCACACAACATTCTCTTGCAATGCATCTGTTATCTTTGCTACCCAGAGACCAGCCCGCCCTGTGCCCACTCCCCAGGGCTGGTAACTGCTCTCCTGGAAGCAGAGAGACAACAGGAGCAATGTTGTGTGCAGCAGTATCAGCTGGTGCCTTATTTGCATGTGCATTTGCATTTACCCTTGTAATTGTTCGGGATAGTTGCACTAAAAACAAATCTTGCCATATTTCATAAGAAAAGTCAGCAGTAAGTCCTGGCTCTCTGTTGATTGGAAACTGTGTTACTAAGTTTTGTTCTTCCTTGAGAGCAGTTCAGTGTAACTTACTTATTTACTAAAGAAAAACCCGAAAAATCCACAAAATTTGCTCATGTTTAGTAGGAATGATAGGAAAAGTCTAAGTCAGGATAGAGCAGCGTGGACTCCTGGAACCCCAAACAGCCAGGGATGGAAATGTCTGCTCCCCAGGGTTCAGAACTGCCTGTACTACCTCTTCATGCTAAATGTAATTACACACTGCAGTGGTGTTTTGTTTAAAGGTCTGAGGGCCACATTTACAGTGGTGCCTAAAACTGGAGGTAATGTACTGTGGGATTCCCACAGGGAGGTCTGAGAAGAACAGGGGGATTGCCAGGGTGCCCACCAGCCCAGCTGCCTTTGGATATGCCCTCTTAGCTGTCTTTTTAAATCTGGTCCAGGATTCCTATTATTTTCTCTATGATTTCTGGGTATCTCTAGCCATTTTTTTTTTCTGAAATGACTCACCTGTTTTTCTTCATCTTTTTCCAGGAATTTACATGTAACTTGAGATGAATAAGAGAAAAGAGAGGCCAAGAGTAGATCTGTTAATTTAATTTTAGAAAGAGGACAAAACAGTATTGAGGATGAACCATAAGGAGGCCCTTAAGGGAAGGGACACTGATGTACACGGCTGGTTTTGCCCTCTTAGAATCCTGTAATGAGGTTCATTCTAAGTGTTGTAAAGGGTCTCTGCCCAGTGAAAAGCTGCAGGCACAGAAATAGCTCCAGGAGTGTTCTGCAGTGGGTGTGTAACCCTTCAGCAGCTCTGCTTAGCCCAGGTCCCTCAAATTCCAGCAGCAAAGCTGAGCCCAGAGGCTCTCCCTGCTCCTGGTCAGTGCCAGGTGAGGTCCCTGTACATGGAGCCTCACTCTGCGTTATAGACATGCCCCAAGTTAAAGACCTGCCACAAACCCTTTATACATGGAATTTCCACCCATGTCAGAGGGATTTTCCCATGTGGTGGGGCAGGACTGTGTCCACAATGAAGGGTATTCACACCAGAAATCTTGAGACATTGGATTTCTCTGCCTAAATTAACCAGTTCATTTCCCTGGGCTCCCTACAGGGTGGAAGGAGAGGCTCTGGCAATGGGTAACTCTGGATGTAGAGTCACACCCTGCATCCAGCAGTGCTGCTGGAAGAGCTGCTCTCCCTGCCCTCTGGCTACAGAATCCTGTGGCAGTAGCTGGACACCTTAGGCAGGAAAATCAGAGGATTAGGGATGGGTGGCTCAAGCAATCTTGCAGCGTTTTATGGCAGCACCCAAATGCCAAGTGCATGATGGCACCGAGTACTGCCCGTCTTTTTTGATGGTAGTTGAAAGTAGATGCACATGAATCAACAGGGTTTTTCTGGCTGTGTTTGCCCCATCATATGTAAAAGTCAAATTCGGTCCAGTACCGTGGCTGCTGATAAGGACCTGCACTGGTCTTTAATGGACTGAACGTTGCAAAAGGAAGTTGCCTTCCCCCACCCCATTTTACAGAAAAAAAAACAGGAACTGGGAGCCCAAAGCAGAGTTAATTAACAACTGCATTGGACTGTCTTTGTGATTCACACAACCAGGTTAGAGGAAAGCTACAAGCACAGATTGTGACAGAAAAAATACTCTCTTTCCTTGAAACTTCAGATTATCAGTAGCAAGTAATCAGCTGCTACTAATGCGTGACTGTATTTCCAGTGCTATGGACAATGGACCCTGCTACATCTTAGTGTCATTGAAACTTCTAACAGTATTTAACCTCAACCTTTTGCTGAAAATTAAACTTCATTTTTATGGATTCTGTTCCTTTCAGCCCCTATGGCAGCAGTTTCTACCTTGACTGGTAAGTGCACATGGGAATTCATTGCTTGGGCAGGAGTACCCACCCAAAATGGAAGTGTCTTGGCATTATTTCAATTCAGCATAGGATATAAAATCAATAGCTGGATAGAACTGACATCCTTGTTTGTTTGCCATTCATGCAGCTGTGTCATAGTGTGCCCTGAGGAAAAGACAACAGGACCCCAAGGACAAAAACTGCTTCACTATTTTGGGTACCTGACCCGAAGGGCTTCTTTTAGCAGTGAGAAACTCCTCAATTAGATCTGAAAGCAGACCTGTATTCCCCTCCTGTGTTCCCTCATCCTCAGCAATGCTCTGGTGATTTTTCAGAGAATCCCACATAAATCTCTAATGTGATACTGAAACAATGTAGGTGGGGAAAGAACCAAATTAATTTCACTTAATCCTGTGTTCTTCATGAAGTCCTAACTCCCACTTCACTGCACAGCAGCCACAGACCCAAACCATAGGATTGGGTCCTTTGATATTATTTAGAAGAAATTCATATTCTCACTGAATTAATGGAGCCTTCAGTGGGGACACGTGTTTGCAGGACTGTGCTACACTGAATCAGGCACCCAATCTGCAGCAGAAAATTTCATTCTAAAGCAGACTTTCATTTTTCTCTAAATTCAAGTAATTCTGTTTTCAGATTTACAAGGTTAGTTGTAGAGATTAAACACTTTTTCTAATTACATTCAAAAGAAACACTTACTTTTAACTAGCAATTGATACATATCTTCATGTAAGCTGATGAGTGTACAAAGTTTTAGGCTAAAACCAGCTTATTTCTTTTCCATTGCTTAACTTATATTTATAGCTTAATATTGCTGCTTTTTCTAATCGTTCTGGCAAAGGTGAAGCTTCCAAAAATACAGAATAGTTTGTCTTGCAAAAGATGACATTTTTGAAGAAAAAAGCACAAACCAAGACATGATGTGTATGACATTTTTGAGAGCCCAAATAAAATAATAAAAAAGAGGTTTTATAGACTCCTGAATCTTCAAATATAAAGCCAAACTTGAAAGAATTTCAGTTCTTTATAAAATTAATCATGTCTTCACTAATCTACCCTTGCAAATCAGATGTACTTGGGGCAAGTAATAAATGTATCTTTATAAGTAGAAAAACAAACAGAATATTTTTAATTCCTGTGGTAAGACCATTATGGTGGAAATTTTGTCCACAAAGGGGAACAGAAATGCTGATATATCTGTAGTACCCAGAAAAAATGTTCACACTGTAATTGCACATCTGTTCTTTAGAAAACTCATGTAGCTCCTGGTGATGTTGGCAATGCCACTGGCTTTAGGAAACTTTGCCTTGGGCTTCCATGGGTAAATAGAGTTACATAGTGCAATTTATTAAATTCTATATCCCCTAAATGTACAGATGCACTTTTCAGTGTGAACTTTCCAATCATTTGCTTTCTTGCTTAATGTATTAAATCAATCTGGTGGTATATGAGAAGTGCCTATAAATAGCTAATTCCATATGCTAAAATTTGTTACACTAATCAGCCTATACTTATAAAGGATGGAAAAACAATAAAAGGGACATTTGAAGCAAAAATCCTGAACAGGAGAGACTCAATTGTCATCTAGAAAAATCAGCACAGGTGATGTGAGCAGGGGTGTGCTGCTCTCTGAATTTAAAGGTCTGGCCCTGCAAAAGAGCAATTAAAAGGAAAAACAATTTGCCCTCTTCTCAATGGTGAAGGACAAAACTCTACATCTAGAAACTGCTCCTGCTGATGGAGCTTGCTGGGACACAGGGATCCAAGAACATTGTCACATCTCTTATATTTCATTCTAATATTACCATTCTCACGTGTGAGGCTGAAGTATATGGTATATCATTTTAAAAGGTTCAACTCAAATGAGTCAAGTGAACTATCACCATAAAGGAATCCTCAGGACAAGCGATTTACACTGTGGAATATGTCACATATATTTGCAAGCACAAGCAAAGAAGGGAAAAAAAGCTTAGAGAAAATACACATCAGAGAAAGGAGAAAACCAATAAAAATAAAAGTGTTTAAAAGAATAAATCAATCACCTGTTTGGGGGACTTTGCTTTACTGGATTCGCCTTGAAATCTCCCCAGACAAGCGCGATGTCTTCTTCTCTCAGGACTCCTCTTCCACTTTTTCACTTGGTTGCAGTCTGCTGAAATAGATACTTCTCCTTTTTTGCTCTCTCTCTCTATTTTTTTTTTTTTGCCCCTGTTCCCCTCCCTGATTTTTCAATCAGATTATTTGTGTCAAAATCTGGCGGTGAAGAAACAGCCAATGGAGAAGCAGAGCCCAGAAAGTATTTGCTTATCAAAACTTTCCAGGACTTTGAAAACTTGAAGAGAATTCACGATGCCCAACTCGAAGCCCTGGGGGCAGCACCCTTCACTTTTGGGGGCAGCAGGAATACTCCTCTGTCATATTGACAAAGAGCATGACACAGGGAAATAATGCACCAAGCATGCATTTATTTTGTCTTTTCTTTAAAAAAAAAACAAACCACAACAAAGCTCTTAAGAAACCTGTATTTTTACACACATTCCTCCCCACATCATATCTTTCACAAACAGACACACCATCTGTCTCACACACACTCACACACTCACATACTTCAGGCTCATAAACAAAACCATCAAGCACATATGCACAGAATTATTTTATTCCAGAATGGATCTTTTATCTCTCCAATTTCCAAGGAAAAAGGATTAAATACTTGCACAGTATAACTGAAGATGATGTGTGTTAATCAGCCTTCATTTTCCCAGGCATATGTGTGTGCAATCCACACATATTTTAGGCGTTGCTTTATCCATATACAGCTGTATGGAGGGTATAAATATAGATTTAAGAAAGCTCATTAAACGAGCTCATTAACAACAGCTTTGCAAAAAGCTCTACAAGAACAATAATAAGAATTTGCACTTCTATCACTTGCTTTCAAAAAAAGGTTTGAGAATGTGAAATAACTGAGTGTCAAAGCCCCCTGTAATGGCAGGTGGAAGGAGGGAGGATGGAGAAGAGGCAGAGTGACTGTTCCCAGTTGTTCTCCAGCACAGGTGGGAACCACGACCTGGACAACAGAGATTTTCTTCTCAGAATCTTGGGCGTGACACACAAGGAGAGTTGATCTCCCCAAATGAGGAGAGGGGAAGGAATTCTCTGATTTCACCTGTTCTCCTGTTATCACAACCTTCCTGCCTGTGCAGGTGCACAGTGGCACAAGCTGTGTGTATCCTCAATGTCCCCTCCTGCCCTTCCAAGGAGTTCATAATTTCAGTGTCCATGCAGCTGTTCAGTGCTGAGTACAAGCAGAAAAATGCCCTTCGAGACAGTTTTTCTGCTCCCTCTGAGCTTTCAAACGCATTTTGCTGCGTCCTACAGTTGGTTGCATCAACCCAGGACTCCGCTGGATCCCTTTTCCTGCTGCAGCTCAGGGTGGTGAACGCCAGGAAGAGACAACCTTTGTTCTGCCCCAGCCGGGTCGGGGCGGGCGGAGGCTGATGTTTCTCTGATGGAGCAGATGTGATCCCGAGACATTCCAGGGGGATAGCAGAGGGATTTTGCCTCGCACCGTGGCAGGGCCTGTTGTCCCCAGCGCTCTGTGCCAGGACAGCTGTGGCATTGCCCCACGGCACCGGACAGGCTGTGCAACGGGGTTTGATGCAACTCGCAGATAGGAGAGGAGATTTCACCCGCATTGAGAAAGATTCAGATTTTGATCTTAAACCCATCTGTCATTTACTGAGCATAATTAATTCTCGTTGTTTATATAAGCGAACAATCCCTTTCCCCTCTCCCCCCTCCCCTCCGTATTTATCCAGCCGGGTTTTGCATGAAAGAAACGTTCCCAAGGCATTGTGCTCCCGAGCTGATTTGCATCCTCTTAAACACAGGCATTTGAGGGATTACGTTTCCCGCTACAAAAACAAGCATTGTAACAGAAACCCAAAATGTACACTGCAGCTTCGGGGTTTCATACGGAGACAGCTACAGGAATTAAACAAAACAGGAAAATGACAAGCTGCTGAAAGGGCTGAGATGTTGTTTTATAAAACATTGGAGCTGGATTCTGCCAGCACCCCTGAGCACAGACTTCCCCTTGACATAAAGTGCAAATGGCTGCAGAATGTGGCTCTCGAACCAGAGACAGTAAAAGCAAGTCAACCATGCAAAAAACCCTCTAGAAAAGTAGTTGTGTCAAAATCTTCAAGGTCCTCCCCAGCCAGCTGATTTCAGAGGATTCCAAAGAGCATTGGGCACAGTCCCGTGGAAAAGAAGGACAACTACATCTCCCAGTAACATCTGTATCAACTGTTCTTCCTCCCCAGGTCCCACAGCCCAGATGGAATTGCAGACAAAGTGATCCCTGGGATAATGGACACAGACACCCTCACTTATGACTGTTACCACTGGAATGCCTGAAGGGAGATGGGGACACTGTGGCTCTGGTTCAGCTCTCCCCAACCCTTTCTGCCTTTATTTCTGGAGTTCCTACGGAGCAAACAGCTGCAGGATGGGAGTGCAGTCAGTGATCACCTTGCCTTGTTGTGCTCTTGCTCTTCCCTAGATTTCTGTTTATGGCTTCTGCTCACCTCTCCACTGAAATCACCATCAAAAGGTGATTTACACAAGCTGAATTATAAACCCAGAGTGCTGGAGGTGCACTTGGGGCTGGGAAAACCTTTGAGCTGACCCCGTGTGGCCATTCTTACTTTATGCTGTTGCTGTTGGTATCACTTTCCCTGTTCTCTCTTCTTATTTCAGGCTCAGCAGAGAAGGGAGGGCACAGAGGGCTTATCTGTGCTCCCAGAGGCTTGTCCTGGCCCTGACCCACACGGGCCATGGGGGTTGCACACAAGGACAGTTTAATTTTCTGCATTTCCATGAGCTCTTACGAGGGATCCTATGCTCCAGTGCATCCTAAGTAAACAGATTTTTCAATGTACAGCTCAGTAATAATAAACAGGTTAATTACAGCACATCACTTCCATGCTAATGCAGTCGTTTTTCCTTTCCAATCCAGCAGCAAACCCCTGCCATAGCATCCATGTTTTCTTTGTCAAATTTGAACGTTACAGCAATTAAACCCCAGTAAAATAATACACAACTAATTGCTTCCAGCTCGTTTCTGAAGCTCATCTTAATTTCCACCCTTTCCTGTGGCAGATTAAACAAACATGTCTCCTGCACCGCAGGAAAAAATACCATCACTCGGTCCAGACTGTAATAAATATTAAATATTTATTTAATATTGCCATGCACGATGCAGATTAAAAACACGCTGGCTCCGAGCAGTTCCATCTCATCCCAAGGCAGGATGACCCACTGCAGGTGCAGAGGGAAGGAACTGAGCCGAGAAAACACAACTCGGATTTGCTTTTCTTCCCTTCCATCTGATTTCCACCTCGCAAATTCACCGCCTGGGATTCCTACTGGAGTCTGAGGACAATTCACAGGGACTCAGGAGCAGCTGTGTCCCCACAGAGCTCCTTGGAAAACGGGGAACAGGGACACCCCACCGGAGTGGGGCTGAAATAAACGTGGAGCTGGAAACCTGTTGCACGTGTCCCACAGAACCTGCCCTGTGGCAATTATTCCCAGTCTTGTTTTCTACCACGGGGAGAAACATTCAATCTTTACGGAGGAGGAGGAGGGATGGAATGCTTAGTTGTCATGTGGCTGCTACATTAAAAAAAAAAAAAGAAAGAAAAACGTAAAGAACGCTTGTGCACGGTTTGGACGAGCAAACCCTCGGGGGGTCCAAAAGAAGGGAGACGGAAACAATCTTCCATCGAGCAAAACGGATAAAACTGGGGGGGCGCGCACAGAAGGGGGGTTCTCTGTGCCTCGCAGAGCCCTGTCCCGCACACAGCGGCCTTTCCGAGCCCCTTTTTTCCAGGTTTATCGCCGCATTCCCGCAGTTCCCGGGGCTCTCCCGGCGCGGGGGGTCCCGTCCCCTCAGGCCGGGCCTTGTTTACCGCCCGCGCGCGGCCCCGCCCCGCGCATCACGCGACCGCCGCTCCCCCCCCGCCGCGATCCCTCCGCCGCGGGGGATCCGCCGCCCGTTTGTTTCGCCCCCTCACCGGGAGTTATGGGGGGGGATAAAGGGGGGGAGTTAAAACCCCGTGAGGCGGGAGAGGGTTGGGCAGGGAGCGGGAGAGAAGGCGGGGAGCTGAGTCCCGGGAGAGCGTAGGCGGCGGGGCGGGGACTAGGTTTGTCGGCGGAGGGATCCGAGGGGCGAAGCGCTGCGATGGGAGGGGGAGGCCGGGCCAAGATGGCGGCGCCCTGTGGGCCGGAGGAGCCCGGGGCCGTAAACAGCTGAGGGGAGCCGGGCGCAGGTGAGTGCGGCGGCCCGGGCCCGCCGGGGGGGCACCGCGGGCACCCACAGGAGCCGCCAGGGCAGGGAGGCGAGAGGCGAAGCGGCGGGAAAGGGCTGGCGGGGGAGGCGGCAGGAGAAAGGGAAGGGGCCGGGGGGATGGGGAAGGCGGGGGGGGGATGTTCCCCCTCCGTCCCTTTTCCTGCCTCATTCCGTCCCCTTCTCCCCCTTCCCTCAGCCGGGCTGGCTCTGAGGCGCTGCCCGGGGGGCTCAGGGGCTCTGTGCCCCCTCAGGGTCCCCTCTCCGGCCACGGCGCCCTTTGAGTTTTGCGTGGTTTTTTTCCTCTTTGCAAAGGCCGGGGGGCGAATTCAGCCTCCCCTGAGGGGGTTCCCCTGTGCGGGGCTGGGCGGTAAATAAAGCACGTTAAAGTCTGTCCCCTCGGTGGGGAGGGAGGCTTTTCTCATTTCCTCGCCCGTGGGGAGGTGATGCGGACTCAGGATGTTGTTTGCTTCTGCAATAAAACATTTTGCTTCCTGTTGTCAAAGAAGGGCTTGGAAGGCTGCGGTTCCCAAGTTTTCCCCCTTTGTTCGCTGTGGATGGAGCTTCTGCCGTTGTGTTCTCAGTTTAGTCGGAGCTCCTTCTCTCCCGGCCGGGCTGGGTTGGTTCGTTTTGTTCCTTTAATGAGCCTTTTACGAGGCAATGAGTGAAAGGAAGAACGTGCCTTAAAGGAATGTATGATTCAAAACCCATGGAAATGACCCAGAAACTGGGAGCAGGTTTCCAGAACTGTTTCCAGAGAACCTTCCAGTGGATGCCAGGACAGGTTTTTCATTCTCTGGGGGGTCTGATCCTGCAGTTTTCTGCCATTGATTTCTGGGGACAGTTGTTAGAACTGAAGCACTACTGAAGTGATGACGTTAAGTGGAAAAATTCTTCTTCAATTACTGGTGTGAACAACTGGAAAGTGAGTCTTTGTGAGCTCTGCAAGTTTTAATGGTCAGTGCAGGCACTGGGGGTGAATCTCTGTGCTGTTTTCTTTGCTGGGCACAATCAGGTTCTCTGCTTATCAGAGACAGCTTTGCCAGGTCTGAAATAAAATCAGAGGCTTCAAACCCTTCACTCAGTGAAACACTTTTTGGCTTTGGTTTTGTTTGTTCAGTTATTCTGGGGTTTTGGCAGCCCAGTTCACCCATTTCCTTCAGGGGGATTTCACAGAGTCACTCAGGTGAAAATCAGAATATCTAATGTGTCATTAGAGATAAGCTTTAATTAAAAGGACTTGATCTCTGGCTGTGTTTAGTCTTGGCACCTGAACTCTTTGATACTTGAACATTTACTGTAATGGTGCCTAAAAGAGCTTTATTAAAGGATTCCCATGTGGAATTCTGGTTGCCCAGAGACGTTTTGGCTTCCCCATCCCTGGGAGTGCCCAAGGCCAGGTTGGAGCAGCCCATGGAGGGGGTGGGATGAGATGGGATTTAAGTTCCCTTCCAACCCAAACCATTCTGGAGTTCTGTGATAATAATAAAATAAAACAATCAAAGCACTTTGCTTTGAGGGCCCAGATTCTGTGGAGTGTTCACACAGGTGGGTATTTCAGAGAACTTTGTAGCTGCTCTGTTACATTTTCATGAGTTTTATTAAACATAATGAGCAGAAGTGATGATGTTTCCTTTGTTAACATCAGCATTTCTTAATTAAGATGCAAAGTTCCTGCACTGCTGCCACTGCCCTGGGCTTTGCTCAGGTGTTGTTTTCCCTGTGACAGTCACACATCACTTGGTGTTGTATGTGCAGTGCTGCCTTCACCTCTGGCAGTGGCTGAAATGCCTCCCTGGCTGCCTGAGACACTTTGCAGTGGTGTCAGGGTTTGCTGAACTGACTCTGGGAATGTTCTAAAAGGTTCCTCCTGGGGGGAAAAGAAAATGCTGCAAAGATTTAGGAGTCCCAGTCCCTGTGTCAGTGCCAGGTCTGGAGCTCTCTGGTCACCTGTTTGTAGTTAAAGAGGGTCCTTTACTTCCCTTGTGTTCTGTTAATTCAACTGGTGCAGAAAGCCAGGCCTTCACCTTATTTATTTGCTGTTAAAATAAGCAGTTGTGTGGAAGGAATGAGATGATTCCCTAATTCCCTTTGGGGCCTGGTTGGAGCAGCTCCTGCCTGAGGGTGAGGTGTCAGCTCTTCCCTCTTTGGGCTTTTCTAGCCAAGGGTTACTTTTGAACAGAAATTTGAGGGGTGGCAATTGGCAATAGTGTATTGGAGTCAAAAGAGCCTTAAAAACTGCTGAATATGATTTTCTCTCTTTTGTTTGGGGTTATTGGGCTTTTGTGATCTTACAGCATCACTTCAGCCCCTGTTACAAAGGGCAGGAGAATTATTTAATATCAAGTTCTAAAGAATTACCAAGTTTAGAGGTGGGGTCTTGTATCAGATCTTGATCAGGAAAATATTTCCTGCTCCAAGCCAGACACCTTCATTCTTTAAAAATGAGTGAATAAATTGGTTGTGCTGCCAGTTGATGAGTTTGTCAGAGGTTTGGGGTGTTCAGGGTTGTTATTTCTGGGTGGTGAAAGGGGGATCAGCTGTTTGCTTTCCTGGGCCACCAGTGCTTTCTGTCCCTGCTGTCAGTCCTCATTCTTTGCTTGTGTCACTCCTGTCATGGCTGGGTTTGTAAATGTAAAATTGAGTATTGTGAGGAAACATAAACCAGGCTTGGCTGTGGTGTGTTGGAGGGAGTGAAGCTGAATCATTTCAAAAGCTGGAGTGGAAGGGGCTGTGCTGTCCATCTGAATTGCTCCTTGGAAAACAACAATTGCTGGAAAGTCCTTCTGTTCCCCTTCATGGACCTGGGACCTGCCCTGACCTTCCCAGATGGAAAAGTGCAAATCTGGGGGTTCTGTTCTCGTGGTGTTCAAACCTTGGGAGTGTGAGGGGGGGAATAACCATTTCCTGCCATGGCCTGGGTTTAAATGAAGGCAGAGAAGAAGCTGGTATTGATCTCTCCCCCCAGATGGTGCTGCTGGTGCCTGGGTTGGTGTGGTGGGAGGAGGGGGGGTGTTTTTTGGGGGTGTCCCCCTCCTCCCCACCCCCCAGAGCAGCATAACTGGCACTACCAGCTGCTTTTTCATTTGGCTGGAGATAAAAATACACTGAACAGAAGAACATCTTCTCTTGACAGAAATACTTGCACAAGTCATAATCTTTTGGAAATACTCTGCTGTTTCTTTTCTCTGTTTCAGCCTTCTCCAGTTCATGGTTTGACAGCCCTTCCCTTTGTCTGGAGTTTGGGGCTTAAACTGGTTTGTGTTGTGGTTAAATCAGCTACTGAAAAAAAAATATAAAATTGGTTCTTGGCTTGTTGGCTTCTCCTTCTGTAAACTGGCTCCAAGGCTGGTACTTAAAATTAATGCTTTTTAGTAAATCTTGTCTTTATGAAAGCTCTTGAATATAAGAATAAGAAGTGCTATTGCTGTTATACCTTCAAGTGAGATCATTGCATCTCAAAAGGTATTTAAACATATTTATTCAACTCTTTTCTCACCAAGTGCCCTGGATCTCTTCTATAAAAGTTAGTGAAGAGTCAGTGGCTCAAACCCCATGGAAAACTCAGGCTGTTTGAGTCCTGTTGGTTCCAGGAGTGGGAATTGTTGTGCTGGGCAGTGACTGCAATAGCCAGGGGTGGAAGCATCAGAGAAACTCATCTTGTAACTTTGTATTTGAGCAGCAAGAGGTGGCTGTGATGTGATACTGTAAAGATTTCAGGGATATCCTCTTCACCACACTTGTATCAACTCCACACAGAAAAATTCCCTGGCAGTCAGTGCAGGATCTCTCTGGTTCTCCAGGTGATGGGAGTCCCTTAACCTGGCCTGGAAAATGGGGAAATCACCTCCCAAATAAATCCCTGACCCCACAGTTCTGGGAGCTGAGCTTCATCTGCAGGAGCACAGCCTGTTACAGCCTGACAGGGGGTGGTTCAGCTGCTTTTGCTTCAGAACCTCTGATGTCATTTGAGAGTCCTGTTGGAATTTCCTGGTTTGTCCATCTGTGCAGAGCCAGAGTGATTGGAGCATCTCGCTTAGAATTCCACTCTACCTGAGACCTTGCCTTGGAAAAGCTGTGATTCCCTTTTTCAGAGCTGTTTGTGTAGTGAGGTGACAACTTTGGTGTGACTTCAGCAGATGAACTTCCACCTCTGGGTGATATTGTCCTGTTTTCAATGAGGTTCAAAATCCTGTTATTAGTATTTTGACTTTGGCTTTACTTTGCTTCACTTTCAAGCACTCCAGGGCAAGACTGACAGTTTGAAAGAAAAGATTTCTTGGCACAAGGTCACTGCAGGCCTCAGTTTGAGTTGAGGAGCTGGGGAGATGCTGTGTGTGGTTCCCAACCCAGGCTGGGTTATCAGCCCTGCCCTTACCTGATGCCAGGCTTTGCCCATGCCACAGCAATGGCATAAAGTTGGAAATCCTCTCACTTCCTGAACATTTAAACTGCTGTTTTCTGTACCTGTGATGTTGGACCTGGTTTCCAGAACCCAGAAGTGTGTTCCTTGATTTCACTGTGCTGCAGCTTTTCCTCTGGCAATATCATTTAGTGAGACCTGTGGATTTTACTGGTCCAAGTATAATGGTATTACTTGAGGAATGGTGGGGGATGGGGAATCAAAGACAACCAAGTTGACAGGGGTTTTATGAGGTAAAAAAGCAGAGCCTGGTGTTCATGCTGCTTTAGTTCTCAGAACAGGTTTTGCTTGCAGCTGGTCTGGGGGTGTGGTCATGCATTTCTTTTGTTTGCAAGACTTTAAACAACTAATTCGTGTTGCTTTGGAAGCTGGTGAATCTATTGCTTAATCATGGTGAGTCTGTGTCCTGCTAGAGATGGAGGGACCTGTGCTGGGGAGGCCTTTGGGTGCCACAGATTGTGTTCTGAGAAATAAAGGGACCTGCTTTCCCTCCATCACTCAGTCTTGGTTTAACTGTCATTGAGTCAATGCAAAGGTAAAAGTAGTTACTGGAAGCTCCTGAAAATGAGTAACAAAGTGGAGAGTTGAGTCCTTATGTTGAATGGGTGAGTGGCTGTAAACCTTTGGAAAGGCTGGTGTCACTCTTGCAGCATTGTTTGTCTTCTGAAGAGCAAGTGCTTTGAGGAGGGAGTTGGAGCTTGGGAATCTGCACAATGTAGAGGGAAAAAAAAACCCAAAAGGGAACCCCAAACCACAAGTCCCAGGTGTGATTGTATGGAATCCATAGATTAGAGATCCATTCTGGTTTGAGTAAAAGCTGAACACTTCAGTGACCAGACTCATGTTCTGAAATGGTGATTCCCTGGCTACTGAGATGCCTGGAGTGAGTGTGGTGCCATATCATCACCTCTGAGTTTGCACTCAGTGCCAGGTTAACTAAGCTGATGTCTGGTGGCACTAAGAAAAGTGACCTTGGGCAGTTCTGCAACTGCAGAGGGAGATGTTGCAAATGACAAAGTTTACTGGTGGCCACGTTGACTCCTGCTGTCCAGTGACATTGTGAAATGTAACTTTTCAAGGAAGTTGTTTGTGTGTAAGTAATTACAGCATTGTCATTTAAAACAGATGTTTTGAAACGAATCTAAAGGCTGAAATTCATTATAGAGGTTCAGAATAGAGAAGAATTGTTTTTGTCTAAGACTTTACCTGTCACAAACAGGTCTCTGTAGCAGCTTGTGAGGGGTCACAGTACAAAACCACAGCCTTGGGAAAGCCATCTGGCTGGAGGCAATTGCTCAGCTTAACCTGTGGACATTTCTAGAAGGGGCAACTGTGCAACACCTTGTGGTGTTCCTCTGACTGAGGGCTGACTTTTCCCAGCCAGGAGAGATGAGGTGCATCTGTGTGAAGTAATGCTGTTCTGAATGTAGGTTTGACAAGGAAATAAAAAATGGTGCCTTTTTTAACCTCTTTCTGCTTTCTCTCTGTTAGGGATCATGAGAGGTGTGTGGCTCACAGCACTGCAGACAGAAGCTCAGCTCGGCCACAGAACAGGTGCTGTATAAAAAAACTGCAGTAAAAAATTATTCTCTGTGTAAACTTGGGATGTGTCAGTCTTGCCTTCCATGAGGGAAGTGAAACAGTGTGTGCTGGCTGGAAGTAGGAGGGGGAAAAACACCCTTGGTAATAAAAGTAGGTGTGATGTGACACCAGGTTCTTTCTGCCACTGGAAAAGGTGCAGCATAGGATTCTTATGGATGAAGGAAAAACTCATTTTGTGGTAGGTAGACAGATGTGATACCTGAATCCCTCTGATGCTGACACATGGGGAAAAAACATCTGAAAAGCTTGGAATGGCTTAGATTTGCTCCACTGAGATCTGTGGGGCTGAGCAGCCATGTTACCTGCATTTAATACCCCACCCAGCTTCTGCACTGCAGAGTTTTTAATGTGTTATTCACAAATGACACACAGGGCCTGTTGTGCTGCTCAGGCTGTGGTTCAGGGTGCCCAGGGTGGCCAAGGAGTGACCCTGCTGAGTTTCCCAACAGCTGCAGCTTGGCCAAGTTGCAAGTCTGAAAGCCCAAATCTCTTGGTGTGCAACAGCTCAGAGCCAAGGGCACTGAATTCCCAGTCTGGGCACAGCAGGGCAGAAGGATCTGGAGGTGTGGATTTTCTCCACAGTGCAAAGGGCTTCAGAAATGGTTTGAGGAGGAATTGCTGTAAGAAAACAGGATTGGAGGGATTCCAGGGAGCTTTTTGCATTTTATTCAGAAGTTTAGCTTTAGTTTACTGACCTGGAGAGCAAATTAAAAAACAATGTTAAGAGAATGCTCTGACAGTGTAGATGTGATTGCCAAGGTCTTCTGCACAGCAGATTAATCTTTTTTAAAAAAGGTGAAGAAAACCCTTCTCATGACTCACTGGCTTTTTGGAAACCTCTCTTGAAGCTTTTATTGCAGATGTCCAAACCCCAGCAATCCTTCCAGTGCTAAATGGGCAACACTGTGCAGAAGAAATAGGAGAGATGAGAGACTTAAGATGGAAATGGGCAAGTTCATTGATGTGCTCTCTCCTCTCTCCTAGTCTGGTAGAGAGGCACCAATGAGGCACTTCCTGAAGGTTTGACCTGCACTTTCATGTCAGTACGTGCATCATGGCACAGCAGGGAAATGTTGGTGAGCTCCTCTCAATGCTGGATTCTCCAATTCTGGGTGTCCTGGAAGATATAACAGCTGCATTCAAAGATAATCTCATTTGTGGTATGTATCCTCTTATGTAATTCAAGGAAGGGTTTTTTTGCTTTTCCACCAATAAAGGTAGAATAATGTGGGGTTTTTTTTCCCTGTCAAACACTGTCTTTGCAAATGCAGCTTGAAAGAAACTCCTTGATATTTGGGTTTGAAATTGCTTTAAGGATTTAAGCTTCTCATCAGTTCATTTTGCTTAATGGCAGGGCTCCTGGAAGGTCTGTTATGTAATTGTTAAAATACTTTTAGAAAATGACTGTTTTTTCCTGGGGCATGGCCTCAAGTGTGAGCTGATGAAACTTTCTTTGTCAAGTGTATCTAGAAAGAATTAGGTGTCATCCACATTATGACAACTAGTGGGATTTTGTTAAATCAAAAAATAAACAAAACAACAACTAAAAAAAACCCTCATCCCTCAACACTCCCAAACCAAACAGACCCAGATTTTCTGAAAAGTGGTTGCTGCTATTAAGGCATCCTTTGTCTTGGCAGAGCATTTTCAGGGCATGAGTGCTCTCAATGTCCTTGCTCTCCTTTATCTGCTGAAGGGAGAGAACGTAAAGTTACTCCTGGACTCTTTACCTGGGCTGTGTAAGACACCCTTGCAGTTCAGCTACCTCAGTATTTTTAAGGTTAGACAGGAATTGTTATTAGAAAACCTGGTTGCTCTCCCTGAGCCAAATGCTTGACTGGTTTGGTACCAGGAAATGTAGTTGAGAGGTCTCATTTTCCCAAAGGTCTGGAAAGCACCAAGTGCTGCTTTGTGTTACAAATTGTGTAATAGTTGTTTGAAAGTTCTGCAATGTCCCTGTGGCAAATGCTTGGTTTTTAGTGTATTGAGAGTGTTTTTTTTCTTGCTGTGCCCAAACAGACCGTGGGCCAATGCTTGTCAACAACCTGGTGGACTATTACTTGGACACCAATTCTCAGCAGGCACTGCATATCCTGTCCACGCTGCAAGAGCCTCATGACAAGGTAAAAAACAAACCTTGTTAGGCCAGATTTTAGCCTGGTATTGAAGCAGCCTTTAAATAGCATCTGGGGTTCCATGCTGGTGTAGAATTACTTTGCTGTAGAGATGTAGTATCTCTGGAGTAAGACTAGTTAAGCTTTAAAAAAAGTTCAAAGGTCTCTGTTTCTTGAGTTGCTTAAGCTGACCCAATTAAGCAAAGAATCTCTCTAAAGGAAGTTTTCTGAGGGCTGGTATTGTCTCTTTGCAAGGCTCCTGCTGCTTGCTGGATGTGTTAGTCTAAAACAAACTGGATATTTTGAGAGCAAGTAAAGATTTTTAAATAGATTGGGAATGGCACTACAAACTGGCTGCTGACCAGATTTTTTTTTTCTATTATTTACTTATAAATATTCTGAACTGCAGTGGCTGCTCCTGGACTGAATAGTTTGCATTTGTCTACCAGCAGCCTTACAGTTATTGCTGGGATTTATTTCCTCTTGTGTCCCTGTGTATTTGTAAAATACCCATAGTTTCCATCATGGGCAAAGGCACTGCTGAGAATAGATTGGTAAAAAAAGAATACAGTCATTAAATATAAATACTTTTCTTTTTTTTCAACCATTCTCTACAAAACCCTTTATCAGCATCTACTGGACAGAATTAATGATTATATGGGCAAAGCTGCTACTCGTTTACCCACCCTCTCCCTGCTGGGACATGTGATCAGAAGACAACCATCTTGGAAACATAAACTTTCTCAAGCCCCTCTCCTGCTTTCATTACTTAAATGTCTCAAGGTAAGAACTGTCAGTGTTGTCCATAACACACCTGATGTAAGCACACATGCCTGTAAAGCATTTGGTTTCTCTTTTGATGCCATTGAGTTAAGCCTCAGTGGAATTAATGTCAGTGAAATACTCTGTGCTGATCCTCTTGTTGCTGAGTCTTGTTCCTAAAGGCCACTGTGCCTGTGTGTCTATGACTTAGGAAGGTTTACCACAACCTTTGCAAAATAAGTTAAAGGCAAGAGGGCCCTTGATGAAGTTGGTGGATATGTGGAATGTGAACTTGAGAAATACAGAAACTGCCCATTGGTGCACTTTGAAATCTGTGCATGTAAGGTACTGTACCCTACTTGCAGTGTAGATGGGCCATGCAATAGATATTCCATGGTGAAATTACCCTGGAAATAGCAGACTTTCTCTTCTTACCTGGAGACATGCTGGATTACAAGGACATAGCTGTTTCCCCATTTGTGGGTTTTGTGGGGTTTTTTTCCTGCAAATTTATCAGTTCTAATGTTGTACAGTGCTGTAACAGTGAATGAAGAAAGCCAAGGAGCAGCTACAGGTGCTGCTGGAACTCCTGATGTTCCTGGTGGGTTCTGTTCCCCTTTGCAGTGGGGCTGAGGGAGGAGTGAAGTGTGTCAGAAAGCTGGTAGGAGTAGGACAGAAGTGGAAGTGCAGGGGATGTGTACAGAGGGATAGGGATGGACAGGAAATGTGCTGTGATAGGTTGTGTGACACTGAGGGAGAGCAGAGGCCACAGACACTGAATGTGCCCAGTCAGCCCAAGTGGCTCCTGGGACAAACCAAGAGCAGCTCAGTGGCACCTGCCCAGAGCCTTCACTGTGCTGGCAAAGCAGAGCAACTACCAAGGACAATGTGCATTAAACTGCAGAAGAAAAGGAGGACTCCATTGGGAAAGAGTCTGAACATTTTCTGTGTCCTTTCCTAAAGTCTGACTCTGTTACTGTTCCATGGAGCCAAAGGCTTTTACTGCCACGTCCCTTTCTCATGGTACAAGCCAAGGAGTTCTGGTCATTGTCTGGGTCATTGCTGCCTGAAATGTCCAGCAGCCAGAGCCATCAGACAGGTGAAGAGAAAAGCTTTTGACCCCTGTATTGGACACTGGCCAACACCCTTGAACACCCTGATCAGATGTGCAGTTCCTGAGGCTCTGAGTGCTGTGTGTTCTTTGCTCTGGGAAGGAAGGAAGGTGACACATAAGATGCTTCACATATCAGTAGTTTTGTTTCTACTCAGTTGGGAACTGTGATGATGTTCCTGCAGAAAAGCAGCAGAGTTGTTTTGGATGCAAAAGCTCAATAATCTGAGATCATGAAGTTCTGGTAGGTTTTAGAGTGACTGTTTCAACAGAGACCTTTTTCCATGATGATGATTCAGTGTTCACTTCATCCTTGGAAAAAAAAATTAAGTTCAACACTTATAACTAATGCAGGTTTTTTCCCTTCTTGCAGACTGACACAGATGTAGTAGTACTCACCACAGGTGTCCTAGTGCTAATAACCATGTTGCCAATGATTCCTCAGTCTGGCAAACAGTACCTTCATGATTTCTTTGGTATCTTTGGGCGTCTCTCAGCCTGGTGCTTGCAGAATCCAGGTGAGATTTCAACTTTGTTGCATGCAGTTGTGGTTTAGCAGAATCCTTGTGACTCATGTGCAGTTGGTGAGCACATTGTTTTGTGAGGCTCCTAATGATCTGAGATTATTTAAACACACAAAATGATGTGTTAAGCCCACAAGCTGTTCTGTTCTTTGGTAGCATTGGGGAAGTCTTTGTTTAAAATTTAGAGGTCCCTTAGATTCTTTTATGGGGTGCTGCTACTGCAGGGAGTTTCACTGAACCAAAATACTGCCCTGATGACAGTGAAAAGCAGAGTTTGATCTTAATGGATAGAGAAGGGAAAATGCTCCCATTTGAGGCAGATTTGAGATTCACAGATTAAATGGGGAGGGAGAACAATCAACATATGTAAGAGTTTATTTTAATGTGCAACTAAATAGTCATGAAAGTGTTGGTGAAACTGGTCCTCTCAGTTACAGCCTTGGCTTTGCTGGGTGTGTTGTGAGGGGTCTGATATCTAACACTGGCAGTATCTGTGTGTGTGTCTCATGGCTGAATGAACAAATGCTGTGTTAAGCACATAGAGATGCTATTTAGAGAGCAATTCTGCATTGCAAGTAGGGTTGGAATTTTAAGATGGATAGTAAGATTCCAGTCTGTCCTGATTGCTTTCGTGGATACAAGCTTTTAGTTTTTACCTTTGAAGTGAGACAAGCCTTAGTTTCCTTTTTTAATCAGTCAGTCTTACAAACTATTACAACTTACTAAACTACTAACCCCTCGCTTTCAAGAGGGGTTTGGGGTTTTAACTTGAATTAAAAAAAGCACTGTGCTTTGAGAATGACAGAACACTGTTGGAATTAATGGTCCATATCTTAATTTTTGGGTTTGCTGTGACCTGATTGAGTGTTGCCTGTTCTTTGAGAAGACTTCACAGTTTCTCTAGGGACTGTTTGTATCTCAGAAGATTTGCTCCAACTAACATTTCAAATTTAAACATTCTTTACTTGCATTCTTACAAGGTTTGTTCTTTTCTCCAGTGTAATGAAAAAGATTGTGGCTTCTCTTTGCAGGTCACGTGGCAGAGATTTACCTTGTCCATCTTCATGCCAGCGTTTATGCTCTTTTCCATCGTCTTTATGGAATGTATCCTTGCAATTTTGTCTCCTTTCTGCGCTCTCACTACAGTATGAAGGAAAACTTGGAGACCTTTGAAGAAGTAGTCAAGGTAAAATGCTGCTCATCTGTGTATTATCTGAGGCAAGGACTTCATAGCTGTATAATACTTTAATACCAGAAATTTGTCAGTTTGGCTGAGGGCTGTTAAACAGAACAGGATAAAAATGGGCTATTGGACTGAAAGGTCAGTTGGGAGCAAGATGAATTGAAGCTGTGGTGATGTGTGTTAGCTTGACCTGCTAAATGCAACATTCTGAACTATTTAGGTGAGCAGTTTGCTCATTATTGTAGTTCAGTGCAATGCCAAGGTGCTGTACTAATAACACATCCTCCTTCTTGCTGTTGCTCCCCAGCCAATGATGGAACACGTGCGAATTCATCCAGAATTGGTGACTGGATCCAAGGACCATGAACTGGACCCACGAAGGTATATACATGTTCACTCTGCCATTAGCAAAGGCTCCAAAGGAGCAGCTTTCAGTGGGGTTATTGCCAGGTGTGCAGCAGAACCTTTTCTGTCAGAAACAGTATGTGCTTGGGGTGTTTGGCCACCCAGATTCACAGGGGCACCAGGTAAACATGTAGAATTTCCTCATCTCAGCTTACAGCTGGATGAACAAGCAAAAATGGTTGTGAAAGACCATTAACAGCAATGTTGGGGTCCTAAATTCAGTTTGTGTCTGGGATGGGATTTGTCTTCTACTTAACAATGACTTTATCTTATTTTTATGACAAACCTCCTCATAAAGTTCTAAAAGAGTTTGGTTGTAATGAATAGAGTGAAACTACCAGGACATGCTTCATTGGCTTAAGGTTTGGGTCATATTCCTTTGGTTTGTTGAAATATTTGGGATTTCAGTGTTTAAAATGGCTTTGTTTTGGTACCTAGATATTGGTTCATTTAACAGATCAGTTCTTTTAACAGGTATGTCTTAACATTATCAAGCTGTATTAGATTTCTTTAGCAATAGGCTCATTTGCCTGCAGCAGCACCACTTGCTGCTTTTCTCTTGTCTCCACAGGCCCAGCCACTGAAGAGGAGAATTTGACTCTTGTTGCTGCACTGTAGTGCTCTTGCCCTGCTTTTCAGAGCCACTAGGAAATCACTCCCAACTGGGAACCCATTGAATATCTCAATGCTCAATTTTGCAGGGGGGAGGGTGGCACCACTAAGGAGCACAATTGGCACAAAACTACCAGTGGAAGCCTTCTGATTTGGTATCTTGGACATAGAATATCTTACTTTCAAAAGCAACTCAGCCTTTATTAGACAGCCTTCTGGGCTTTCTCTTCTTTACAGTGAACTTCCATTCCCTGAAATGTTGGGCAGATCTAATCTGGCTGCTTAATTTAGTGAGAAATAGTTTTCAGGATGAAGGAGGTGGTAATAATAAAAAACATTCCCCAAAACTTGTGAGGAAAAACACAGATCTGAAACTGGCATTGCAGACAGTGTTTTCTTAAATAATGATTCCCTCACTGCTGGCATGTCTAAATTTTGACTACCAACATCTGAGTCTAGTTGAGCTGATTTCTACAGCTGCTGAAGCTCAGGATTCAACCAAGTCTTCGTGTGCTGTTCCTCCTTTCCAGAGTGCTCCGTGACAGACCTTTATGGATCTCTGTGTCAAAGCTGTTTGTCTCCTCTTTGAGACACCCTCTTACAAGTCATCTGGTTGCAATTTCTGTGTGGTGCCTTGTTCCAGTTGGGCTGGGACCACGCAAAGCTGTCTGGAACAAAAAAAGCCAACTCCTCCTCTCTCCAGGAACTCTTGTTTTTAACAATAATTGACTAACTTACTCTTTTGGATCCAAAAACTGTCTGCAGGTGGAAAAGACTAGAAACTCATGATGTTGTGATAGAATGTGCCAAAATCTCCCTGGACCCTGCAGAAGCCTCGTATGAAGATGGTTATTACTCTGTGTCTCGGAAACTCTGCACAAGCTTAAAACATCATCAAACTGACCCCAGTGCCAGCTCTTACATTGACACACAGAGCAGCTATGGTAAGACCTGCCTGATGGCTATTCAGTACTAAATTGCTGGAGAAAAACTGGCCCTAGAGCAAAAAAATCCTTTCTAATTTATCCCACTTCAAGCCTGACTGTTAGGCACCAGAAAATAAACCATCATTAAAAGGAAGAAGTACATAGATACATGTTTTGTACATGCAGACATAAAGCATGTTCACAAAGTTGGTTTTCCACTGCTTTTTCCTCCCGTCCTTTCCACCCCAAAAGAAACCAACCTAAAAACTAAAGCTGTAGTATGTAATATAAACACATTACATGGGCTGGAAGAAAAGTTTTGTTTGCTAGCTACAGATGTGTATATTGAATGGATTTGAAATGCTTTGGTTTAAAAGCCTTTAGGTCCTACCCAGAAGAACCGTGGATTTGTATTTGATGTGTTGAATACTTTTAATTTTTCAATATTTTTTTAAAACTTTCAGGGACTTCCACCCCGTACTCCACTCCTCGGCTGACACTATCACAGATGCCAGGGCAGCTACCTCAGATCCTGAGCCCACAGTCCATGAGGCTGTCAACTGAGCCACAGCAGGTAAAGCACATGAAGCACAGCAACCTTTCATAGGTTCTGGTGACAGTCTTAAATCATGTTTGAGAAGTCCTGTGAGTTCTTCAGTATGTGGTGGTGTTTGATCCCCACCTGATTTCATGTGTGAGAACCTGGATTCAGGTGCTTCAGATGTTCCTTTCCTGAGCTCTGACGTGTGTTTCCTTGCTGTGGCACAGGTCACCATCTGGAGCCCTTCTGCAGTGTGTGGAATGACCACACCACCCACCTCCCCTGGAGTCATCCCATTAGAGTCATCCCAGTCTGCATCACAACCTTACAGCAAAGCTTTTGGCACATCTGGTACGTGCTGAATTTTGGAATTAGGCTTTCAAGGTTAAGGTTAATGGAAATTCTGGCTGTAAATTTTACTGTCATTCTTAAATGGGAATGCCACACCATTCCATTTGATAGGCTTGAGTCATTAGTCCTGTGAACTGGGTGCCTCCTCATGTGGAGCAGTGCTGGTGCAAACACTGAGAGGAAATACATGAATTCAGTGCCAAAGTCTGAAGCAGCCTTTTGGAAACTGTGCACTTTTCTACTGATAAACAATTGAAAGAGATTTAAGTAGATGGTTGAGATGGTGTTTAAACACACAATTCTTCACATACAATATTCAGCTAAAAGGAGGAAGTGGGAGCCTGCTGAGAAAACTTGTGCTCCTTTTCAGCAGGGGGGAAAGGAACACCTTTGGGAACACCAGCCACATCTCCTCCTCCACCCTGCACTTCAGATGACTTTGTGCACGTTTCACTCCCTTCAACTGCTGCCACGCCTCCTAAAAAGGTATTACAAAATTCTTCTGCCAAACTAATCTGGTTTTTTTATTCATTGACTTGCCTTACATGCAGTGACCATAACTGAAAAAGAAAAATCAGAATAACTAGTTAATAAAAAATGTTGCATTTCATTGCAAAAACTCATTTTTTTCTAAGTTTAGACAACTATTGCCACTTCCAGTTGCACAGTTTTCAGATTTCTTACCTTGGTTTGCTATTTAAGCCATCTATTTGCAGTAGATTTCTTTCCATGAGACTGTCCAGGAGGTTTGTTTCCAGTGATATCTAATGCAAATAATATATGTTGTGTTTGTTTTGTTTTTCAGGAGGACAAACCAGATTCTGGGAGGCCTTTACTGTACCGACAGCAAAATGTCATAAACAGCGATAAATCATTGGGTAAACTCCATTTTCCTCTCCCCATTACAGTAACCTATTGTACACAAATCCAGCCTTTGACACATATTCCAATTCCCAAATGCTTTTCCACAGATTTATCTCTTCTTTCCCCTGAATTCTTTGTAGTTCCAGGATCCTGCTTTAACATGTGATTCAATTTAAAACTTTCTTGTGATGCTTTTGATTCCATTTTAACTACTCACCTTCAGCAATAGCTTGAGATTTTTTTGATTTGGTTCTCATGCATTCTTGTGCATGTTTAAATATACAGATGTGCTCTGAAGGCTTTCTCACAAAGGCTGGTTCTTTGAGGATGAAATGTTATTAGAAGCAGCAAGTTGTATATCAAGTCTTACTTCAAGTTTTGTGTCACATGTCTGGATCAAACTGTAAGGCTGCACATAAGGATAGATATGATGTTCCCTTTGAAAGGCTTTTGGAAGAATGTTACTTCCTATCTACAAATATATTGCTGTATTTGAGCCTTTTTTAAAGTCCTGTGGAATACTGAAATCAACAGTGGATGGTTGAGGAACTCAATAAGAAAACTGAGATTCTAATTTCCATTCTCTGTCATCTGCATCTGTGACAGCTGTAGAAAGGGGTTTTTGACACTGTATTTGAGACTTCTGTGCTGTGAATCTTTGCCATCTTCAAACTTGTTTCCACATGGAATGGAACAGGAGTGAGATAATTTCCTCTTTTGAGAAAGGGACAAACTTATTCTAAGGACCTTGCAGCAGGAAGAGATTTGTGTTTTGTGCTGTGCTAAGGCTGGAGAAAACAATGCCTGAACAACTAGCTTGTTTTTTTTATTTTTTCCAGACATACCTGGTAGTAAAAGTTCAGTAACCTTAAGTGATCTTCCAGAGTTTTTGGGTGGTTTGTCGTTTGAAGACAGCGCTGAGAAGGACAGAGAGGAAGGTAATGCCTGTCATCCTTACCTGCATCTTAGCTGAGGCAATGTTTGTGATGTTGAAAGCCAAGATCCATCATGGTGCTCCCCTCTCTTCTCAGATGCAATATCTAAAGAGATCTCTGAGATCACCACCGATGCTGAACACATGGTGCCTAGAGGAGGATTCGACTCCCCGTTTTACCGCACAAACGAAAATCTGTCAGGCTCTCAGAAGAAAACCCACTCAGCTGTCTCCAATGTTCAGGGACACAGTCAGACCTCTGAGCCTTTAACATCTCTGGACAAGCCTGGGCCTGAGAATGCACGGGAAACACCCAAACAAACGTTTACTCCCATAGACAAGCCCTGCGGAGGCTCTGGGGAAAGCCCTGCTGGGAACAGGGAAGGAACCTCTGGGGAGACAAGTATTCTCACTCCCAGCCCTTGCAAAGTACCAGCACAGAGGAGAGTGGTGTTTGGGAGTGGGCAGCCTCCCCTCTATGAGCACCTCTTTGAGGTTGCATTACCAAAGACTGCCTACCTCTTTGTTGGCAAGAAGACTGAGGAGCTGCTAAAGAAAGCCAAGGGAACCCAGGATGATGACTGTATGTCCTCGACTTCTCCCGTGGAAGTGTTGGACAGACTGATTCAGCAAGGAGCAGATGCACACACTAAGGAGCTGAACAAGTAGGTGACTGAAAATCTTACTTTGCAGATTTTCTTGTTACTCTTTTTTGTGCTGCTTTATTTTAATAGCTGTGCCTGAAAAGCAGCTGCACAGTTCCTCCTTACTCTTTTTATACCAACTGACCTTAATTTTACTTCTGCTAGGCTATAAGCTCTTTTGAGGCTGGCATTCCATTTAGAAGTGACTTGCAAAGTGTTTTTGTATCTAAACTTGCCTGTTAATGCTGCATTTTCATTTTTCAGATTGTCTCTGCCAAGCAAATCTGCTGACTGGACTCACTTTGGAGGTGAGGAAATTTCTCATGTATTTTGGCAATCTGTTCTCTATTATTAGACTTGCTTGAACAATGACCTGCAATGATCTGTTTGTGTTTTTTTAAACTAATGCTGCAGAAAGGTGGTGCCCTCCATTAAGTAATGGTGTATCTGCTTAGCAGATAGACAGGTGTGTTCCAGTGAGATGAGCTGCTATTTTTCATCTTTGAAAAGTGCAAACTGCCTTCCCCACAATTCTGGACACTTCTGGTTTTAACCATTTCAGACCTGCTGGGCTTCAGATGGTGCTGATCATGGGACAGATCCTTCCACTGTTTGAATCCAAAACTGATGATTGTTTTTCTTGCTGCTTCACTTGTGTCTGTCATAGTTTTGTGCTCCTAGGCTTTTGTGGTGATGGTGAGCTTGGCTTTTTTTCCTTAATGAAAGGAGGGAAGCATTTGAAGCACAGACATGTTGCTTTGGGAAGAATGTTTACAATTTAAAGTTTGTGTCAGTGATCACATAGAGCAGACAGGATTTTCAGGTCGTAATTTCAACCAAATCTAATTTTTGACTTCAGAAAATATTTCCCATGTGCATAACAGGGACAGTGCAGCTCAGTAACCCCTTGTGTCTCCCAATCCAGGTTCTCCCCCCTCGGATGAGATTCACACCCTTCGTAACCAACTGCTTTTGCTGCACAACCAGCTGCTGTACGAGCGTTTCAAGAGGCAGCAACACGCCCTGAGGAACCGCCGCCTCCTGCGGAAAGTCATCAAAGCCACGGCTCTGGAGGAGCACAACGCTGCCATGGTGAGCAGGGACCCGGCTCTGGCAAGTGCTGGAAACACCCCGGTGCTCAACAAGTGTTAATTGGGCCGCTCAGTTAAAATAGAAGCCTCATTTCTCACCTTATTAAAGGGGGTGTTTGTGGAATGCCTCCTGCAGGAGTTACATGCACTGTCATTAAGGGCAGTAGTTTCTGGTTGACTTCGGGCAACTGAATCAGTGGCTGCCTTGGGGCTTGACCCCTGCCAGCACTTGCATTTGGATAATGTTAAAAGCTTCCCTGTTAGTGGAGCAGCTGTTCAGTGGCTGGCTGGACACCTTCCTGCATATTTGAAGCTCTATTGCCCTTTTGCTCCTCAGCTGAGAAGTAAAAACTTTGAAACCCCAAGTGTTCTTTTCCAGAAATGCCCACTAAGATAAAATTTGAAGCTAAAAGTGCATTGAAGGATGTCTCATTACAGATTTAGGTGTGTTTGTTTCACCTTCTGGTAATTCACTCCAAGAGCCAAAAACAGACTTCCAGATAGGTTTGGGAAGATGAACTGTTGCTTCAGCTGTGAAGCCCAAGTCCCTGTTAGAAGCATGAGGGGCAGTGGGAAAATATGGCATTGCTCCTTGTGCCTTGGGATGTGACTGAGAGTTTTAACACTGTCCACTCTTACCACCATTTCAGCCAAAAGCAAGTCAGACCCCAAAGGCCTTAAGAATGTGTTCTGTATAAAATGTTCTGTGTGTGGAAAAGTGTTTGTCTGCCCTGCTGGTAACCTGACAGCTTTGCCCTCTAGTGCTTTAGGGCAGGTGTTCTAACTCATAGGCAGGTGTTTTATCTGATGCTTCATGTGGGATTCTTAACAGAAAGATCAGCTGAAACTGCAAGAAAAGGAAATCCAGGCCTTGAAACTGAGCCTGCAGAAAGAACAGGCGAGGTACCACCAGTTTCAGGAGGAACATGATAATATAGTGGCTCAGCTTCACAGCCAGATCAGACAGCTGCAGCACGACCGGGAGGAATTCTACAACCAGAGCCAGGAATTGCAGGTATGAAGCAGGAACAAAATGGTTGTCTACTTACTGCTTTTAAAAATAACCTTCTTAATAACAAGGCATGAAATATCTGTGAGAAAGCTGCACATTTCTATTAGAGATATTGTCTTAATTTGGCATAACACAGTGCATAATTGGAAGTACTTAACTTAGTCATTGTCCTTTTATAGTCCTGTTTTATCCTGTCTTCAGTTTGGAAATAGGAAAAGGCAGTTTTAGGTGGTTTTAGGGCTTTCACAAGGGCTCAGTATAACTTGATTTCCAGTGCTGGGGGTTACAGTATTCTACCTCTGTGTCCTTGCTGTCCCTATAGTGAAGTTTCAGAACCCTGAGTAATTTTTTTTTGTCACTTGAACAGACCAAGCTGGAAGATTGCAGGAACATGATAGCAGATCTGAGGTTAGAGTTAAAGAAGGCCAACAACAAGGTGTGTCACACTGAATTGCTGCTTAGCCAAGTTTCTCAAAAGGTAAGAAAAGTGTGTGTTCCCAGGTGCCCTTTGTCTTTCTGTTACTTTTTATTGGATAATGGTCATAATTTCATCTTTCTTGTTCTGAAAGAGGCCTTTGCTTAGTTCCATAAAGTTTGCACAAAAACAATTTATAGAAAAATGTATTTTGGTGAAGAAACTCCAAATTCATTTTAAGAGCTTCTGAAGCTTCTCATCTTGTCTGCTTTTTCCACAATAGGAATTCACAGATTGATTGTATTAAAGCTCCTCTAACTCTTGACACCTCCAAGGTTTTGTTTATGTTGAAAGTTGAATGGAAATAAAAAGTTCTTTATGAAAACTAATCTATTTAATACTTAATATCTATGATTTATTGGATTCTAGATTGTCTCCCTCCTTTTTAGAAGTCCCCTGGGAACACAGTGCCTGTGAGCTGTGATTCTCCTGCTGAACCATCCATCCCAATGTTGGATTCTGTTCCCTTTCTCTTTCCAGCTTTCCAACAGTGAGTCGGTGCAGCAGCAGATGGAGTTCTTGAACAGGCAGCTGCTGGTTCTTGGGGAGGTCAACGAGCTGTACCTGGAGCAGCTGCAGCACAAGCACACAGACACTACAAAGGTATTGCAGAGCTGCAGAGGGAGGGCTTTTGGGGAGACTTCAGGGCATCACCCAGCAGTTCCCAGCCTTGAGTTCAGAAGGAAAGGCCTCATAACTTCACAGATACTTTGTTCTAAAATTAATTTTCGGGGATTTGAATTTATATTTAATGCTGTGTTCAGATATTTTCATGTACTGTAGGTTTAAGGAATATCTTCAGTGCCCCTTCAGAAAGCTAAGAAGGGGTTCTTGGGGTACACCTGAAGTCAGTTTTAGCCACTTGATGTAAATTCTTGGCAATTTCTTTCTCTAAAGACCAAGACTTCACTGTGCTCATAATGTAGTTGACAGCAGATTGTTGGTAAAGTAACATAGGGCAGCAGTGCCAGAATTTGTAGGAAGATCTTAACCAGGATTTTATGGGTTTTCGTGAGGTGCTGCTTTAAAACAAACATCTCAGTCTTCTCACTCATTTTCCTATTAAAAGTTAGTAGCAACTTCACTAAAACTAATGTGGTTCATATGGTTTTACTTTCTGACTTCAAAGAAATCTTTTTTTAATTAGAAACAAGTAAATTACTGAACAATATAACTGTTTCTGCGTGAGAGTGAGCAATTAAAGAAGGTGAATAATAAGCCAAGGGAAAAAAAGGCTTTCACTGGTGGTTAATGAAGGTCATGCTGCAGAAATGGATTTAAAATGGAGTTTGCCTATTCTAATCCAGTGCAGAACTGGCAAGTTTGCTTTGATGAAATGAGCTTTTCATAAGGAACATAAATGTGATAATAAATTCCAGTGATGTGTAGTTATTTTAATAGTGTGCATCCTCTGCATAGCCAGTTTTCTATGTCTGTTTTTAGAAGTGCTGCTTTTATTCCATCTTGCTTTAAAATGTGCCTATTTATACCATCAGAAATATGTCTAAACTAATAAAAATAACACACAATCAAGTGACACTTTACCATTGTGTTGTTTGCTTCGAGGAGGTTGAGATGTTGCACGCTGCTTTTCGGAAAGAACTGGAGAAAGCAAAACTGTATGTTCAGCAGCAAAGCCAAAGGCTTGATGCTTCCCAGAAAAGGATAGCTGAACTGGAAGCTCAGCTTGCAAAGAAGGACCACCTCTTCCTGGAGCAAAAGAAATACCTGGAAGATGTCAAAATCCAAGCAAGGTAGGGGCTTCCTGTGTAACATTTTAGACTTGCACTGTCACAGTTGAGGCAGAATCTGGAGACATTGGACATTTCGGTTTGTTTTTTGCTCAGGGGTCAGCTACAGGCAGTAGAAAGCAGGTACAAAGCCCAGAAAAGAATCACACAGGCATTTGAGCTGGAGATCTTGGATCTGTTTGGCCGTCTGGAGAAGAGCAGCCTTCTGAAAAAACTTGAAGATGATAAAACAGAAGCGGCTGAAGCAGCAGAAGAAAGGTAAGGGTGATGATATAAAATACACAGGACTCATGAAAGTTGATTTCCCTTTGGAATTCTTAGCACTTGGATGCATCATCTCAAAATACTTGTGTTACTCCACCTTTTACAGATTGAACCTATTTCAGGACTCTGCCCAGGTTACAGAGAGACTTTGACATGTGCTCATGAAGTGTTTCTCAGACAGCTGAACTGTTACTCAAATTTGAGAGAAGCTCTGGTTTGTCTCAGACCAACCTGTCACTTTAATCTAGGAATTGTTTTGCTGTTGTTCAGTGGTGGTTTTACATCTGGATCATGCTGTACTTCCCTTTAGATAGTGCCTTTTTCCCTACACCAAATTTTGCTACAGCATCAGGATAATTCCTTGCAGTGCCAGCAGATTTGTGGTGATCACCTGTGCTGGGATTAGGTAAAAGAAAGATCTCCAGTCTAAGGAAGATGTACAAATCTCTTCCCTTAACAGATCAGGACCCAGGTCCATTCTGCTTTGGGATTATTGTCAGTTTTGGACTTAAAAACTTTGGATTTTGCAAAGCTGAGTTGTGACACTTCTGGTTACTCTCTGTCACTCCTGCTATGAAAGGAAACCTGTTGAAGTACCTATTCAGTGGCAGAAATGGAAAGTGATCAAAAGTAACCTGCCTTGGCCAGCACCTCCCTCTCCATTCTTTAGTTGCTGTGATTTCCTTCACACTGTGTCCTCTCTCTTTCCCAAACAGGGTGGATTGTGGTAACGAAGACACAGTGGCAGGATACAGTGAAGAAACCGTTGGTAGAAATGGAGAGACCAAACCTCCCAGCACTCGAGGGAGCAGTAGCAGTAAGGGTGGCAGCAGCAGTGAGCTCTCCACCCCAGAAAAACCCCAGAACCAGAGGCTGAGCAGTCGCTGGGAGACATCCGTGTTGCTGGAGCCCTCGTCTGCTGTCCCACTGACTGTAGGTTCACTCCCCAGCTCCAAGAGCTTCCTTGGAATGAAGGCACGAGAATTATTTCGCAACAAGAGTGAGAGCCAGTGCGATGAGGAGGGTGTGACCATCAACAGGCTGTCTGAGGCTCTAAAGACTGAACTATGTAGAGATCCAAGCGTGGAGTCCAAGGCCCCTCCAAGCCCCGATAACCTCAGCCTCTCGCCCAAGCTCCAGGAAAGCAGTGTTGGACAGCTTCATATCATGGACTACAATGAAACTCATCATGACCACAGTTAAAGAGGAAGATAGTCAATCAGTGTTATTTTCATATTCTTGGCATAGAACAGGAGGCGTGAATGCAAGTTTAACTAAAAGCTTTTATGTTTCTTTGGTCTGAGCAGTGGCTCATGCAGCGGAGCAGGATCGATGGCCAGGAATGGAAGGAGGCTGCTGAATGAATGCAAAGTGGATTTTTGGGTCTGGAATTGAAATGCCCAGCCTAACTCTTGCTTCTTTCTCCAATTCAGTCCTTAGCAGCGTGTACTAATTTGAAGGGACAACTGGTAGTGTTTGCAAGTATTTTTTTCCTCTTTCTCCCTGTCCCCAGTTGAGTGGCTGCGTTTATGAACTTGAGTGCAATATGAGGCCAAATTAACATTTTGAGTCTACTCTGAATGCTTTGCATTTCCTTGCAGGCTTCCAATTTAGAGCAGTTGGTTGTGCTGCCTGTCCAGGTGACTTTGGTTCCTTTCACCCTGGAAAGAAGCAGCACTAGAATTTCTAGTGCATTCATCTGAGGGTCTCTTGTTTTGCCTGTCCACTGTCCCCCATCCCTCAGAGCCCAATCTTCATTAAGTTGGAGTCTGATTAAACCCCCAAATGTTTAAAGAACACTGTAGCTCTGCAAAATGATTCATTCACCCTAATTCATGATCATTGTTTATATTGTCCTTAACATTTCCTGGAAGGTTATATTTGAACAGACAAAAAGGAACCGGAGCTTGTAATGCAGAAGAGACCGTAAGTGCTGCAGCCTTGTTAAAACACTAGCTTCTGATCTTCTTGGTATTTTAAGTGTTTGCCTGACAGACTGTTACTGACCTCAGACTGGTTCATATGGGAAAGCAGTTGGGGTGGGAGAAGAGGGAAGAGTAAGCTTTACTCAAGTAGGGAGAGCATGCAGAACATGGATGTAGAATCGAAAGCTTACGAAGATCTGCAGAGGAGGATTTGTTTCTCTAAACAGGGAAATGTGCTGCCTGATCCTCCTTCATAGTTCTGCTCTTTGTTCCTGATCTGAGCAAGACCACCATGTTTTTAGTCCAAGAAATTGGCTTTGTTCTTCCCAGGAATACTGAGAATATGATTTCCTTTGAGTGCTCTTCTGCTCAGACTGCAGCACACTTTTCAGCTCAGCAATGTCAATTTGGCTCTAGGACTCTCCCCTTCACCCTCATCTTGCTTCCTTAGAAGACAAGGCTGAGGAGGAATCCTGCTCAAACTGGGAATCAGAATCCTGGTGTGGAGCCTTTTGGTGTCGATCATGTTTTAAGTCAATGATGAGCCTTCTGTGAAGGAGGATTGTGGGATCAGGGCTTGTCAGTGGTCAGACTCAATCTCCTTCATGACAGAGCAGAGCCTGCTGTTAGGAAGGCAGTGTGCTTGTTTTAAATGTTCCCTGTGTCTTGGTCTGGGTGTACTCAGACATATCAGGCTTCACAGTTCCCCTCTTCTCTTAAACATTCTGTGGGTGGCAGCTGCTGTTTAAGAATTGCCTCACATAGAAACCAAGTCCAAGTACCACTTGCATTTGTAGTTCAAATCCCTGCTTAACCCTGATAGGAACAAGACTGTCAGAGCAGCTGCCACTGTGCTCACTTGCTCCTGACAGGGCTGTTCCTCCCATTTCTGTTTCTTCCATAACACCCAGGGTCTAAATACATTTCTGCCCCTCTTTAAATTATTCTCCGTGTCCTTTGGGTTGGTCAGTCGGAACCCTGAGAGTAGAGGTGAACTTCAGTGGTTGTGTCAAAGCTTGACTCTGCATGGAATAGAGAGTAGAGAGTTGGTTGTAAGTGACAGACTGGTTTTGTCGACATGTCTTTAGGCTTTCTCAGACTGTAGTGGTAGCAGACGTGGTAGATAACGTGTGTTTCAGGAAGACTTGGAGGTTTCCTGCCCCTTTCCCTGCCGGATCCAGCCCCAGGAGGGAACGGTTTGCACATTGCCCTGAGGGCTGGCCCAGCCAGGGCTGTTGGAGGAGTTCATCCCCCATCCTGCTCTGCCCAGCCCAGAGGGTGTATCTGGCATTCTGAGGAGAGGTGGGTTTTGTGGTGGTCACAAAAAGCCCTGGCAGTAACTCAAGTTTGTTGGTAAGGTGGCTTTTTTTTCTTCTTTTAAACAGGATTTTAGCACCGGGATAGTAATGGAAACCACTTTCGGTTTGTTTATGGACCACAAAGATTATGGAGGAACAAATTTTGCAGTTTGTTTTTTTTTTTTTTTTTTTTTTTGTAAGTCTAAATATCATGGATCTGCTGTATGTAGTTAACTTGCAGTTTGTTCAAAGGGGTCCCATCAGTGAAGTGGAAACAGATTTTTTTAACTGACTGCTTTTAGTTAAATCTAAAATTGCTGTCTTTGTCAAGTTAATCTGTTCCCTGCCTCGCTCTTTGTAAGCATGTTAAACAATCCACATTAAATGCCATAAATATGAAACACGAGGAAATGGTACAATCGTAAGCTAAAGAGAACTTAAACCAAAAGGAGGTTTTGCTGTCCTTATTAGAATGTTCTAAAATGTCAAGGCAGTTGCTTGTGTTTAACTGTGAACAAATAAAATGTATTGTTTTGCACTACTCTGTGTTAAATTCCCTGCAAAGCCAATCTCTTTGGGACCAGAATATGCAGAAATGAGTTCAGTGTCCAAATATTTTCCCAGACCTGACAGTCCAGAGCAGGTCAGTGCTGCTGCCCCTTTGCACAGAGTTCATTGTTAGGAGCTCATTTTCCTGCATGGAGCCAAATCCTTTCTGTTCTGTGGCAAACTAACTCACCAACAACATGCCAGTCTAATCCATAAATGAACTGCAAACAGTTCAGTGCTGCAAATCTGCCTGAGGGCTTCCTGCATGGCATTGCTCCTGCAGGCCAGAGACTGCCCAGTGATTAGAGAAATTAATAGCTGGAAATGTCAAAGCCTTGTTTGCAAAGCTGGGGCTGCTGTTGGGAGCTGGCTCTGTCCCTGGCTCTGCTTTTCCCTCTGTACCCTGCTCAAGAGCCACAGTGCACACAGGAGGACACTTCCTCAGACCAAGGGGAATTTGGGGGCCATTTTGCTCTAAGTTTGACCTGGTAGGTTGAGGTTTTTCTCTTATTCTGCTTTTTCTCAGACTGGCACTTTCTCAGTGGTTTTTGGGTTGTTTTTTTTTTGTGTTTTGCCTTCCTTACTGATGCCAAGTAGTACCTTTTAGTAGCTTATAGCATCACTAATAAACATGGAGTAGACATTAGGGAAGGCAATTACTTCATTTTCTGAATTTAAAGTCTCTTTGCTGATTGATCCTGATTTATTGGAACTACTTTAGCTGCCCCAACGGTGGGTTTTAAAAGTGGCTACAAAACAGTTCAGGAAATCACAGGGGTTCAGTTACTTCATCCATTCACACACAGGATCTTTGCAAATGAAGCTGGTTTAGTGTTCACATGGGGGTTTACTTTTCAGACAAGACTTTAGTCCAAATAATTTTGACTGATGGTCTTCATGATTTTTACTTGGCTAAACCTTTTATTTCCTGAAGGCCTCTTCCCTCCAAGTGCACCCTCTGGTTTTGGACTCTGATCTTTGCTCTCTGCCAGATGCTATTCCTGGTTTCTCTGAAGCTGTCAGTGCTCAGCTGACTAAAATCCCAAACTGGTGCTGCACTAATTCAGAACTCCTTGGAAAACAGCTCTCCTGCCTGGGGGTGTTTATGACGTGGGGATCTGATGGTGCAGGGTGGTGGTGACAGGGAACAGCCGATGGCTCTTCTGAAATTACAGCTCCTTGTGACGGGAGTGTGTGGAGAACCATGGGAATGCTGTGTCCAAGGTTAAAAAGTCTCTGTGGACTCAGGACTGGGGGGACAGCAGGATTGTTGGAACTGTTTAAGAAGCCACCACTAGAGGCCCTGCCAAGCCCATCCCTTCACTCTGCATCGGCTGCAGTAACAGTGTTGGGACGCTGACTTTCCTCTCTCCCCTGAATCGTCCTTTCTTGTTCCTTCCAGAGCCCACCAGCATTCCCAGCTTGATCTGAACTTCCCAGGATCCGAGCTACACCCCGTCCTCTCAGCTTGTGAGATGCTGGAACCAGATATTTAATGTACAGAGTATTTTATCACAGAATGGTTTGGGTTGGAAGAGACCTTTAAAGGCCATCTAGTCCAAACCCCTCCCACTAGACCAGACTGACAAAAGCCTGGTTTGACCCTTAGCTGAATCCAGGGGGCCACAGAGGTAATTCACAGCCAGGATTCTGTTGAGATCATCCATTGCCAGCTCATACCTCTATTGCAGTCTTTGAACAAAAAAGCAGCATTTATTTTGTGGACTAACTGACAGATCTGTAGGAAAGTCAGTCTGGTGCCCTGCCTGGTTTCTCAGTGTGTGTCTTGCAATTTTATGCTCACAGAGGCTAAAGTAAAACTTTATTGCACTTTTGTGTTTGGCATTTACATCCTGTTTATGTAAATTCTTCAAACAGCTTGATTTGTAGTAGAGAAAAACAATTCTTGCTGTATCTTTTTGTCTTTTGAAGTGTCCATCCACTCTAGAAGAGGAGAACTTGTATGGAAATTAAGTAATTTGTTTAGGTGTTTTTGTGAGACTCAACTTTGCAGTCTTCCAACAGATCCTGGTCTTGTCATTATCAAACCTCAGACTGCAAGTTTTAATGCATTCATTTTTCTGCTTGGGTCTTAAAATTTTGGCTGCATGACACTGACTGAAAGGATAGGGCCAGGCTAGAAATCTTTAATATGTTTTGGGACCTGTTTTTTGTGTGTATCACCTTGGTCAGGTGCAGAATGAAAACTGCACTGGGGTTTTGAGCAGCAGTGATGGACTGGCTTTGGTAGGACTGTCCTGATCAGCCACTTGTGCTGTGCTGATCTGTGGAAGCTGCAAGTGAACTACAACCTGGAGGTTAATTTTGGTCTGATCAGAGCCCATGTGTTCAAATTTAAACTATAGGACAGGGCCAGGAGGGTTGGAAACAAGATCTGGGAACAGCATCTCTTGTGTCCCCAACACTTGTCATCGTTCAGTTCATGGAGCCTGTGCTTGTTCTGAGAAACTTTCCAGGACAGCAGCTGTCACTGGACACTTGTCTGCAACATGAAACACAACAGGGCAGCTGCCAGCAAACTGGATTTTTCATCCTGAAGGTGCCTCTGCACCAGGGCTCTCAAGTGAAGCTGGAGAGGGTGATGGTGACATTCCTCTGGCTGTGGCCTCACTAGTGCCCAGGAGTCTCCCTGTGACCCTTTGTCACCATTTTGAGTTCACCAAGGTTCAGTTCAGGATCATCTCTTCCTAAAAATAGGCTTCTGCTCCAGAGTGGATGGGGCCATTGCAGTACCAGTGGGAAGGAAGAAAGTGCAAAAGAAGGTGGGGTTATGTGAGGAATAAAAAAATGCTCCTGGAAATACTTCCCTTTCCTTCTTATGCTCCCTCCTCTATGTTAATTCTTCCTTCTCTCCCATTAATCACATGGGCTGGAAATTACTTCCACTTTTACAGAGGTCTGGGGAGCACAGGGGGTGTTGTGTTTGGATTTGGATACTGTCACTACACACAAACTGAGGGCAAAATGAACTGTGCTCTCCTTTACCTCTCTAGCTCTGACAGCAAAGAAGTCAAACAGGTCAGGGGGAGGTGTTTTGTGGTGTGAGGACCTGCAGGACAGGGTGCAGCAGAGCACAGCTGAAGCACACTGACCTCTGTAGCCAATGGCATGGATGGGAGGCACCATCAGTCTCCTGTAAACATGGATTCTGTTGTCCAGATAATCAATTTCATTGATGAGGGAAATTTAGGGACAAGTGTAAACCTCAAAGACAGGTGTGAATCCATAATGCCAGGCCTTTGCTGCTCTGCATCAGATATGCAGGTTCTTCACTCTGCTGGCTCTGGTGAGCCTCAGAAATGAGCCTGAGAAAGTATAAAATCCCATTTCAAGTAGCTTGTCCATGATTCGTGTCTGGGAGATTAGAACACCTGACTATTCCCTGCTCCCACTGCAGTGTAAGTTGCAGGGACCAGCTGTAACTACAGCTTCTTCTGTCAGGATATGACTTTGAGGAGAAGAGTAGAAATACCAGCAAGGGAGGGAGTGTGTATCTGTCCCAGGCTGGCCTGCAGGGCAGCTCTTCAGAAAGTGAACTCAGGATCAATCTCTAGTCATTTCACTGTCTTTAATCAGCCAGCTGATTAAAGGTGGCAAGCAGGAGCTGTGATCCTTTAAAAGGGGTGTTTGCCTGGAGGCCTCCAGGGAGGTTGTTTTTTCGGACGTTGATTTTCAGCCAAGAACTTCTGGAAATCCTTTTCCTGCAATTGTACAGTGTCTTTGTTACAAACGCAGGGCCGAGCTGCCAAGTGCACAGCAGATGCTTTTTGGGAAGTGGGTGCCTCCTTCTTGCAGATGGCACATCTAGGACTCACTTCATGCAGCATTTTCCTTTTAGTGTAGGTTACCCACTCCTTCAAGTGGTCTATAACGATGGGGATGAGGCTCACCACACCCCCATAAAAATGCTTTGCTTCATGAAAGCTCAGGTAATTCACAACACCGTGGGGGTACCTGTGGGGCAGAAGGGAACAACTGGCAGAGGAGTCCCAGCACTGCAGCCCTGGGAGCCCACAGGGACCACACAAAACCCCTCTGGGAAGCACAGGATTGCACAGCCAGCCATTTCCCAAAAACAGAATGGAACTGCACGTTGAGGAATGAGTCCTGCCAAACACACCACCCTGGCTGCTGGGATGGCTCTGGAAGGCTTCATGAGCATGTACAGACACTTGCCCCAGAGAAATGAACCCTGTGGAGAGCAGGAGCACCTTGTGCCCTCACTGAAGCCAGGAAGGTGTTGTGACACAAGTGGTGCAGTGCCAGTCCCCCAGCACTGACAGTGGGCTGCTGAGGGGACACCTACTTGGCTCGGATGGCACTGAGGTCGTTGCTGTCATTGAGGAGCAACTTGCACTTCTCCAAAATGGCATTGGACACTTGGTCCCCGGGATGCACCATTTCCACCTTCCGGCAGAGGTCGCGCAGGTCGTTGCAGATGGTGATGAACATGTTGAGGATACGCTTGTCTGTGAGATTGAAGCAGTGGTGGTCCTTGTAGCACTGTACCTGCCCGTGGGGAGAAACGGAGCTAAATTATCCTAAATCACACTGAACTGATGCTGCAGAGTAGCTCAGGTTGGTGACGAGAGGCTGCTTTCTCTCGTGTCAGCCACTAGGGGATGTTTGCTTGTCGTTCCTCTGACCGAGGAAGGCTGAGTGAAATGTTGTGCCAAGGGATTAAGTGTCTTCTCCAAAGGAAGTACAGGCACTTCAGAATAATAACATTCTGAGTGGCTGCTTTGCAGCCAGAGATGGACTCCAGCGCCTTCAGTGCTCTCTGTAAGATTCCAAGGCAAAAAGGAAGTAGCTGTTCCAACACAGGTACAGTCACTGCATATGGAAAAGCCATGGAAAGTGCTTGGCCAAATTCTCAGCAGGTTTGTAAGAAAAGTAAAATATGGCCCCTTAGGGTCTATTTCCACTACAGGTTCCTCCTTCCACACTGTTTGCTGAGTGTTGTGTCCTTGTGAGTGGCAGGATTTTTCACTGCTGCTGTGAGCAGGAACAATCCTAAAGAGAATATCATTTTAGCCTGGATGTTTGTGATGGGATGAGAGGACTCCCAAAACCAGGGAGTTAATACACCTGAGTAACCAGGACAGGGAGCAGGACTACAGGAACAGCTTGAAATTCAGCCATATCCAACTGCAATATCATTTTTTCTGTAGTGTCTATGTTTCCATGCAAGGAAAGCTGGCAGTCAAGTCACCTGGAAGCTGAGACCACACATATTTCTCTGTGTATTGTTTTAATTCTTGTGCCCTCCCATGACAAATTAAAAACAGGGAGAAGGGCAGTGGATAAAATGAATGCCTGCTTTTGTCACCAGTGTGTGCTGCACCAATTGCTCCCTGTTTTTCCTGGTAATTTGTTGGTTTTTTTTTTCCCCTTTCCCATTCTACCCCTGGGATAAGGTGGGCTGGACCCCCAGGGCTGCATTTGCCACCACTGGGTTCCCCTGTTTCTGTGTCACAGAGGGTGGTGGATCCATGTAATTCTGAGGTCATCACCCAGAGCTTTCACTCCCACCTCTGCCAAGAAGTGGAGCCCAAGCTGGCTCAGCACCACTGGAATATTGCTGCTTTTAAAAACAGAATGTTACGCAACATTTCAATGCCTATTTTTTGGAAAAAAAAAGGCTCAGTCAGTGTAATGCCTGTCACAATCCTCTCCAATGCAATGAGAAAAGCCCTTGTAATAGAGATAGTCAGCCCTTAGAAAAGACAACCAGCTCCTTCTGTGTCCTAATAAAAACTGAGCCTTCACTCTGCCTTTGGCATCCACCTGGGTTTTCTGCCTGGGTTCTGCTGCCTCAAATCCACAATTCTGATTTTATCCAGATTTTTCTTCCCCCCGCCCCGGCTCTGTCTCCAGGTGGTCTAAGTTCTACTTAAGGCATCCCGTGTTATAAAAATTCCAAGACATTTCACTTACCAGCCCAGAAAACCCCTTCCCCACCTGGGACTCTCAGCCCTCCATCCATCATCCTTCCTCTGTAACACAGCCATTATTTTTAATAAGCACTATAGAAAGATACAGCAGCCCCAATACCAGGGGGAAGAGCCAAGCCTGCTGCTTCCTACCAGTGAAGGATTACAGATTCCACGTGTGGCTGGGGAGAGGAGGGTTGGTTTGATTGTTCTCTTGTACCCTGCATTCCTGCCTGTGCCTCAGCAGTGAAGTGACAGCGTTAAAGCAAATCAGAAAGTGATGCTCAGCCATAACGTGTTAATGGGAAACCCTCGTTTCTCTCCCCAGATTTTTGCCACTGCTCTGCAGAGCTCTGTTTAAGTGTTTCTGGGGAGTTTTTGTCCATCTTGCCTTGCAAAAAAACATTCTTTTTCTCGCCCCAGGCTTTGTGTTGTCCCTGTTCTCACGGGCAGGGGGTGCTTTGTACCTGGACGATGGTGGCCACAGGTTTGATCAAGTCACGAGCCTCCTCTCGGGTGCGATCCAGGGCTCTGGTAAATGTGAACTGCTGCTGCTGGAAGAGCTTGTAGTTCTGCTCTATCTTTCTGAGAGTCTCCACTACTTCGTTCATGGTTACTTAGTTCTGGATCCGGGGAGAAAAGCACAGAAAGGAACATAGAGTTCTCTGTGTGGGACTCTCTCGGCTGGGCTGGAATTGTGTGGATTAGTGGAAAACTCTAGGGGAAAAACAAAAAAGTAAAAAGAGTTAAAAAAGAGGAGATCTGCTGTGTCAAAGCACTGCAGTCCCAGAGCCCCGAGCAGTCAGTCAAGGAGGCAGAGAGCCCTGAGGGGAGCGCTGACAATGAGGTGCCATAAACCCTGGGGGGTCTGGTGTGAAGATAACGCGGCGCTGCATCACCGGGGGAGCCGCGGCTCCTCTCAGCGCTGTAACACCACCCAAAACCCCCGGGAACCGGGGCTGTGCTTGACCTGCCCCTCCCGGGGGCGTTGCTTTGGACCCTGGGGAAGCATCCGAACCTCCTATGGGAGCCCCCATAGGAGCCCCCCCCCGGCCCCTCCGCGCCCTGCGGCTCCTACCGGCCGGGGGGCGGCCGGGCCGGGGCGGGGGCTCTCCCGGAGGGCCGGCAATGGCCGGGATGGCCGGGGATGGCCGGGAAGGCCGGGATACCACCAATGCCCAAGGCCCCGCCGTCGCCACGGCAACCGCGCCGCCGTCTCCTTGGCAACCGGCGCCGCTCGATGACGTCCCACCCCCCTCTTCCCCCGTTGCTGTGGGGGGCTGGCGCGCGGCCATGACGTCACCCTTAGCAACGCGTGGCGTTGCCAGGGGCGGCCATGGCGGGGGCCCTGCCGGGCCCGGGCCCGCTCTGGCCGCCGCCCGTGGGCGCCTACGCGGAGGAGCGGGGGATCTTCGAGCTGCTGCAGGTGAGCGGGGCCGGGGGCACCGGGACCGGCAGCGCCTCCCGGGGCGGCCCCGCGGGCGGGGAGCGGCCGGCGGCTCCCGGGGGTCAGTGTTTGAAGTGGCCGCTGCCCCGGGGTCGTTCCGGGGGGGCAGCGG